>CANTUT010001063.1:277500-290256 GCA_947687605.1 Reutealis trisperma | reverse complement strand
AATTTCTTATTTTGAGGTGAAATGCCTCGAAAAAAGAAAAAAAATCGTGGTTGGGAAGGTTATAGTAGCAAAAGCCGTTGGAATTATTATTTTATACACTGGAAGAATCCGTTTTGGTATTATAGAAAAGGGAAAAGAATAACTGAAAGAAAGGAAATCAATTAGTTATTCATCAAAGTTTCGTTTATTCAATGACCAGAATTAGACGAGGATATATAGCTCGGAGGGCGTAGAACAAAAATTCGTTTATTTGCATCAAGCTTTCGCGGGGCTCATTCAAGACTTACTCGAACTATTATTCAACAAAAAATAAGAGCTTTGGTTTCGGCCCATCGGGGATAGAGATAGGCAAAAAACGAAATTTTCGTCGTTTATGGATCACTCGGATAAATGCAGTAATTCGCGAAAACGGGGGTATCCAATAGTTATAGTAAATTAATAAAAAAATCTGTACAAGAGACAGTTGCTTCTTAATCGTAAAATACTTGCACAAATAGCTATATTAAATAAGAATTGTCTTTATATGATTTCCAATGACATTATAAAATAAGGAAATTGGAAGGAATCCATGGAATGTTTTACATGGAATTTCCTGAAGAATGAATTCCGGGAAGGTAGAATAGAAATTAGTATGATAAAATATGATGATAATATGATCAAGTAAAGTAGTCAAACTGAGCAAAAAGATTCAATAAAAAAAAAAATTTATTCTTCCCCAATTCGTTTTTTTCTTACAACACGACAATCCATTTTTTAGTGTCGAATTTTTTGAACAAAACATCAATCTACGTTTGAATTCGGATTGGAATTTTGATTCAATTGAGGAGTAAGCCTATTTTTCTAAGATCAGTAGTTATACGTGACCAACTCGCTTTTTTTCAAATTGTTTTTCATTATTAAGAAAAGGTAACGAAGATAAAATACGAGCTTGTTTTATAGCAATAGTAATTAATCGTTGTTGTTTTAAACTCAATCTATTCACCCGTCTAGATAATATTTTTCCTTGTTCACTAATAAATCGACTAATTAAACTCATGTTTCTATAATCAATTCGATCCCCCCGATTGGATCGGGGGCAAACGCCTACGAAAAGATCGCTTGGACTTAAGAAAAAGTCGTTTTGATTTATCCATGGTTTGTTTATTCCTTATTTTGAAAATCCTATTTCGTTCAATTGGATCAAAACTGATTTCGAATTAAGAAATAGGACTTTGCTTGTTTATTTTATATTTATTCTATTTAAATATATTAAATTTAAATATATTAAATATGGAAATATATATTAATATATAAATATATATTAATAGCAATTTAATATATATTAACATAACATATTAGAATCCGTTTCTATATGAATATGAATATGTCATTTATGTCATTTTTCATCTTCCTTGTAAAGGGGACACGCAAGCGATTGGTTGCATCTATTTCTTTATCTCCCCGTGAATTGTATGTTTGTAACAATAGGGACAGAATTTTCTCAATTCCAATCGACTAGGCGTATTGTGTCGATTCTTTTGAGTAATATATCTGGAAATGCCTGTTGATTTCTTATTAACACTGTTTTGAACACAACCGGTACATTCTAAAATAACCCTTACTCGGACATCTTTACCCTTGGCCATGAACCCCCTTAGGTTTTTTTATTCACTCAACTCTTCTATTTTCCGACCCGAAGTGAAGAAGAAAGGAATGAAAAAAATAGAAAAATAGACGTTGCTAACTCGAAATCAGATTATGAAAGACTTCATTGCAACTAATATAGTAATAATAAGTAATACAACGAATTTAAACTATATTTAGATTATTAGATTAGAAGTTTAGAATAGAATCACAGTACAGTATTTCATTTAAGTATCTTGTATAATACTGTTGAACTAACCACATTTCCACTTCCCTTCTCTTAATTTAATTGAAGTTAATTTACTTTACTTGAAGCTGGGGACCCCGAGTTCCTAGTTTTGCTGAGGTTGAATCCACTTTTTTCTTTTCTAACTTATTCTAAGTTTAATTAAATAAAAAAAAAAGAAGAGGGGGGTAGTAGTCACAGATATTTAATTGTATCTCTAATCTTCTTTTCTTCACCCCCCCTGCGTGTTGATACCTATAAAATTAAAAAAAAGGGAATGTCAACGCATCCGGGAAAAAACGATTGATTTCTATCAATAGACCTGCTAAAGACCCAAACCATAGAGTACTTATTACCGGTGCGACGGATAGATATGTTTTTAGATCTCGCATTTCAAATCCTCCTTCTTTATTGTTATTGTAATAAATAATGTTTATTTTATTGTAATACATAATGATAATACATATATAATCAGATATATATGTAGTTAAAGGCCGCTTGCATTTGTTTTGTACGCAGAATTTCTAATTCAAATTTAAATGTAAACCAATTTGATAAATAAAATTTTCCTTTTCTTAAAAAAAGAAAATACGTCCTTTTTTTTCGCGAGCATTCACGAAATTTACGTAAATATTTATAAATATTTATATACTATATGATATGTTTGATATGTTATATAATAGATGATATAAGATGAGATCAAAAAGAAAATGTATATCAATATCAATGGAGAAAAGTATGTATGTGGAAAACAAAACAGGTATTCTGTACAATAACATTGTAAACTAATTGAAAGGGATGTAGCGCAGCTTGGTAGCGCGTTTGTTTTGGGTACAAATGTCACGGGTTCAAATCCTGTCATCCCTACCTATTACTTCGTCTCTGAGCAATAACGAGGGATCAATTGAGATCAATTAAAATTGGACGTACCTAATCTAAAATTTCTATCATATTATATATGATAGTATAGGCATTCAAGATGTATTGGAGTTAAAAAAGAATCTTTTTACTTACAGACGCATTTTTGGTGATTGTGATAAGGAAGCGCTCTTAGTTCAGTTCGGTAGAACGTTGGGTCTCCAAAACCCAATGTCGTAGGTTCAAATCCTACAGAGCGCGATTCTGTTCTTGTTTTGTTGGGTCAAAATTTATATGGAAAAAAATAGAAGAGCAATCCGAATTTGACCTCCTGCGGTAAGAAAGGAAGAGGTCAAACAAACAAGGTATTAATTAATCAAAGGTCCAATTGATCGCCCCGTCTGTATTGTAAATATGCGGTTACGAATAATCCGGCCAAAGTAATAGGAATTAGACCTAAGACAATTCCAAATAGAAGAACTTCAATCATTTCAATTTATTTGAAAAAAGTAAAAAGAGAGGTAAATATCTATCCTTAAATATTAATTTATATCGCCCATAAATCTCAATAACGAAAAATTGGAAATTAACACAGTAAAGAACTCGCGAATAGATGGAATACTGTAGAAAATTTTCTTTTTCTTTTTAGAAATTAAATTGTTCATTCAATTAATTTCAAATAAGTCGTATCTTGCTTAGACCAATAAAAGAAATGAGGTTATAGTTAAAGCTGCTAGTAGAAAACCGAAATAACTAGTTATAGTAGGCATGAAAGAGCTAAATAAAATTTTTTTATACATATGCTTGTAAAGCAAAAGCACTTTCCTAAGTTCAATTTTTTGAAAGATAGGAGGATAAACAAAAATACCAAATAAAAGAATAAGTTCAATTGAGAATTTTTTTATTTATTTTTACGTTTATCAATCATTATCATTATATATTATAATAGATTATAGACGGCACTAATAAAATAGAATGATATAGGTAAAAAAAGAAATCCATTTTTCATCTATGACATCTACTTATACTCCCGTGATTCCGAATCAAGAGATCCGTTAGACAACTCTTGAGAAATAAAATAGAAAACTAATATTACAATAATTAAATATTAAAAAAAATGAAAATATTAATAATAAGTAATAAAAACTGTGTTGTATAACTTCATTCAAAAAAACTTTCTTTGAATCACTACAAAAATCACTACAATTTCTATTTTGATAGTTTCTTTTAGTTTATTTATTTAGTATTTATTTATTTGTATATTTGTATCAAATTGTTAGCGTTTTTTAGATTTTAGAATGAAAAATGATCCTCTATTTTTCTTTCTAATACCCTTTACTTTTTACTTTCTATTTTCATTTTCAATTTTATTTTAATTTAACTTATTAATTAACTTATTAGATTTATTTAGTTGATTCATTCACATAATATCTCGAATAAGAAGAAAAAAAAAGTATCGCGCGATCAGATCACTCGAAAAAATCAAATTTTTTTTTTTGTTTTTGTACAACTAGATTCTAAGACTAGTAATTTCTATTATCTTTTTCTTTTCTATATTTTAGATTTTTTCTTTCCATATAATAAAAAAACTTCTTTCTAGTTAAGTGTTAAGAAAGACCTTTTGGGTCTAATACACGAATGCGTGCATCACAAAGATTATTACAATTATTTTTTTCGTTGTTCTCCTTCTTTCATCGAATATTCTTTACTACTGGTACTTGTTAATGGATGACTAACTAATTCCTTAAAATGAAAATGAAAAAAGAGAATTCCAACAAAAAACTCTTCTTCTATAAACGCAAAAGTTTTAGATTTCACATCTAATTGAATTGTCGAAATATGATAATCTCCTTCATGAATTATTATTGAAACTCGTCGAATTCGCATTTTACTTAATAGTAAACAATTAGTACACAATTCTACAGAAACAAGAAAAGAAAAAAAAAGAAAGAGATTATCTAGGACTTCATTTCGATACTGATTGAAGTTGCGTTGCTGCGTCAGAAGAAGGACAGCTATACTGATTCGGTATACTTTAAAGAAACCCTTGGTACAATATTGACGATCTCACAAAGATGAAATTTCAGTGAAATTTCATTTACTGATCTCATCTTTTACAGAATCGATCCTTTTTGATTGTACCAGAATATGTGGAGCTCAGTATGTCTGGAAGCACAGGGAGAACGTTCTTTTGCTGATATTATTACCAGTATTCGATATTGGATCATTCATAGCATTACTATACCTTCCCTATTCATTGCAGGTTGGTTATTCGTCAGCACGGGTTTAGCTTACGATGTATTTGGAAGCCCTCGTCCAAATGAATATTTTACAGAGAGCCGACAAGGAATTCCATTAATAACTGGCCGTTTTGATCCTTTGGAACAACTCGATGAATTTAGTAAATCCTTTTAGGAGGCCCAATGACCATAGATAGAACCTATCCAATTTTTACAGTACGATGGTTGGCTGTTCACGGACTAGCTGTGCCTACCGTTTCTTTTTTGGGGTCAATATCAGCAATGCAGTTCATCCAACGATAAATCTAATCCCAATTAATTATAGAACTATGACACAATCAAACCCGAACGAACAAAATGTTGAATTGAATCGTACCAGTCTCTACTGGGGGTTATTACTCATTTTTGTACTTGCTGTTTTATTTTCTAATTATTTCTTCAATTAATCAATTAATAGAAGAAAAGAAATAGTAGAATAATAAATAAGAATAGGAATTCTCTTATCCCGTCGGAAGGATATCATCTCATAATTATCTATGACTGTTTATGTCTCTAGCATGACCACTTGATTAAATGTGGAGGGAAGTGGGATAAATGGCCGATACTACTGGAAGAATTCCTCTTTGGATAATAGGTACTGTAACTTGGTATTCTTGTGATCGGTTTTAATAGGCATTTTCTTTTATGGTTCATATTCCGGATTGGGTTCATCCCTGTAAGTAATGGAGTGAACTGGTTTGTAGACATGAAAGCGTAAGAACTCAACGGACCCACTCTTTTATCTGTCTGATTCTAGGGGGTCCCGTTGAGTTCTTAATAATCATAATACTTTATTCGTATAAGTGACAAAATAGATTACTCTTTTTTGATATTTCAAATATTTCAAAAATTCTATTTTTCTATACTAATAGAACCTTGAGGAATGGGATCAAGAATCATTATTATTTTGACACAAGAAAGGGATGTGGAACATTCCTTTTCTTGTGTCGAAGACTAGGAAGACGAATAAAATAATACCTCCTAGAATCCTTTGTTCCCCTCAATTTAGCCTTTTCCGCTTACTTATCTTATGCTTAGTATCTAGTCAAATTTGACTCTATTAGAATAGAAAAGCTATTGATCCACTCTATGGCAGTTAAATCTGACAATAGTAAGATAATCACACTGCTCCAATTTTATTTAGATTAAAAAAACGCAAAAGAAGGGATAAAGTCAAACAGTCTTCTTAACAATATACATATTATGACTAGAGATGCGGTACAAGTAATTCCCAAAATCTGATATAAAAAAAATATAAAAAAAGCAAAGAACAAAATTATTGTGAAAAGTTCTTTGCTTTTTAAGAACTCGATGTTGATAAATTTACAGATCTAGAAATTCATTTCGGACAATTGAACCTTCTCAAACTGTTTCTTTTTAAGAACCAAAAAGATTTGTGCCAAAATAACGGATGCCAAGAAGAACAAAAGGCCTTGGACACGTAATGGGTCTTGAAGTACTATTTCTGCATCCCCCTGACCAAATCCACCCACATTAGGATTACTCGTTAATGGTTGATCAAGTTTGATGGATTCGCCTTCTGAAACAAGAAGTTCTGGTCCTGGAGGTATAATATCAATCGCTTGACGTCCCTCTGACGCATCCGTTATGGTTATTTCGTACCCCCCCTTTTCTTTTCGTATGATTTTGCTTACTATACCTGCCGCTGTAGCATTATAAACCGTATTGTTACTCTTGCTCCCGTCGGGATAAATCTGACCCCTTCCTCTGTTTCCGCCTACATATATGGGATATTTTAAAAAGTGAATATCTTTCTTAGTGGCGGGATCCGGAGACAGAATAGGAAAGGGAATTTCACTATATTTCTGACCAGGAACAGGACCTATCACAAGAATATTTTTTTTAGTGGGGCGATAGCTCTGAAAAGACAGATTTCCTATCTTTTCTTTCATCTCTGGCGAAATACGATTGGGAGGGGCTAATTCAAATCCCTCAGGTAAAATAAGAACAGCCCCCACATTCAAAGCCCCCCTTTTACCATTAGCAAGGACTTGCTTCAGTTGCATATCATAAGGAATTCGAACAACTGCCTCAAATACAGTATCCGGAAGTACCGCTTGTGGAACCTCAATATCCACGGGTTTATTAGCTAAATGACAATTGGCACATACAATACGGCCAGTAGCTTCACGTGGATTTTCATATCCCTGCTGTGCAAAAATGGGGATATGCATTTGAAATGGATGCCCAAGTTATTATATATATCATGAGCGATACGGAAATGGAACGAGTAATCTCTTCCTTTATCCAAGAGAAGGTCTTTCTAGTTTGCATGGTCCAATCATTGATCCTGAAAATTTCTACAATAAAATTAGGTAGGTCGCTAGTATAGTTCCCTATCCACGATACTGCTATTTACTGAAAAATTGTTACTAAAATATAAGCTATAGGAAGAAAATCCCTTGGATGTATCTAAATATAGAAGAAATATATATATAAATATAAAGTATATATATTATATAAAGTATATATATAAAGATATATATAATATATAAAGTAAGATTTTATATAAAGTAAGATTTGGAATGTTTTGCTTATGTACATAATAACAAACATTCTAATTGGATTCATGGATCATTTCATTTTTCAGTCATTCATTGAATGATAAATCACTACAAGTGACGGAGATACACGATTTAAATAACGGAAAATCCAATATTTAAAAATTGTATCGAGAATGACTGGAAAAGTGGAAACAAGACCAGATATAATTTGATCATTATGAGCAAATCCAAAATCTTTGTAGACAGAGCCGATCATGAGTTCCCAGCCGTGGGGTGGAATGGAATCCTATACATAAATCGGTTAATAAAAGAATCGAAAAAGCTTTTATTGTGTCGCTTAAGTTATATAGGAATTCTTGAACCCAAGAATTAAGAATAATAAGTTCTTCATTACTTAGAATAGAATAACCACTTAGAATAACGAAACAGATTATATTTGTCGAGACGTGTAAAATTGTATGGATACGATCCTCGTTGTGCATCTTGATCAATTGGATCGTTTCTTTGTGGATTCCGACACGAAACCTTTGTAAATGTGTTTCCGGGTATTCCTTTATCATTTCGTCCAAGCGAACGAGTTCCTCTAATTCTATGAATTTTTCTAGAATACTTTTTTCTTGGATATCATTTAAAAAAGTTTCGGAGTTACTAATATTACACCAATTAATAACCCAAGATTCAGAACTTTTATTAAATAAACAGAGATCCACCAGGGCAAAAAAACTATAGATGGAAGATATAGAAGGGGAATAAATGTTTTTTTTTTCCATTTTTTCATTTGTGAATTTTTAATGAACCCACTCCATTTATCGATTCTATATGATCTAATATTTCTATCAAGCATAAGTTCTATTACAAGGCTTCGAACCTATGAATCTATTCCCTGTTTTTTTTGTGAGTCAGTGGCTAGTCCTTGAATTTTGAAAGAATTAAAAAAAAAAAATAGCCAACTTTTCCCATATTCCACAGGAATAATTGAGAAAGATTTCTGACTAAAATAATATTGTGGTATGATAATCAAAAATGAGTGGCAAAAGACAGAAAAGTTATCATTCTAAGTGGTCCAATCCCTTGTTTATTAAAGAGGACAAAAAAAAAGATAAAAAGAAATGTCGATTGACAAAATAAGGAGAGATAATTTACAAGATATGATCTATCCAGTATCAATTTCAAATATTGAAAAAAAAAAAGGAGAATTTCTTTATTTTATAATTTTTATACCGAAATGCTTTGTTTTGATCTATGAGAGGGTCTATTATTTAGATTTATTACTTGTTTTGTTACTGAATTTTGTGAATTTATGTACGCATAAAAAATTTGCAGATAAAAAAGTTTCATTTTTCTAATTGTTTTGTTCCGTATATACGTATATAAAATATACCTCTTCTTTGGTTCATCAATATTGTGAAGAAATTTCAGTTAAGTTATGCTATAGAAAAAAAAAAGAAGACTCTTGGATTTTTCGCTCCTGCTAAGAAAAAACGTTCATTCTTCAGTTCATTTCAAAATCAAAACACTTCAATTGGTACACGCAAAAAATAGGCCAATTCGGCTACTTTTTGCTCAATTTCTCGTGGAGTCAAATTCTCATCAGTACGAGTCAAAGGAATGGACCCACGGCCCCAGGATTTCCATATAAAAGACACGCTGAGCGTAAATACTCTCTTTAACTTCTATTCTAATAGACTGAATATCTTTCATAAGGAATCGGAGTAAGATGCGACGATTTTTTCCAGGAAATCCCCAGCGAAAAATACACACTATTCCTTCTTTTCTATCGAATCGATCATAACCACTACCTACATTCCACAAAATTGTGCACCACAAATAAGAACTAATAAATAGACCGGCGATCCCATAGAAAGACATCACGATCCCTTGTGGAAAAAAAATTATTTGCTGAGACGGAAATAAAGATATCAAATTTTCTGCCAAGATAACTGGAAATTCCAACCAATAAAAATCCCACTGAACCTAAAAAAAGTATAAAGGCCCAGCCGAAATTACTTGTTTTTCGAGACCCCGCTATACGTTCTATCCATATACGTTCTGATCGCCAACTCATACTAGATCCAGTTGCTTTTTTTTTTTGAAGTGGGAGACTCGCCCAAAAAAAAAGAATTTGACTTTCTTTTTTTTTCGAAGTAACTTTCATCAACTCGCACTATTCTGATGTGAATCTTTAGGAGGAATTCCTTAGATTAAAAAAACAAAAGGAAGCCCCCTCCTATGATCCCCTATCTACACATATAAAAAAACATTGGCTTTGCATTTATTTCAGACATCCACTACAGTCTCGATTTATTTTCAAATAGTTCATTTACTCATATATAATATTTACGCCTGCATAAGAACCCTTTCATTTTCATTTATGTTTGAGGGAACGGCCTGCATATTCTATCATATTTCTACTAAAGAGATATCCATATTATGATCCAAATCTAACTAAGTCTTGAAAAATAAAAAAGAAATGAAATCTAGCCCCATCGGGCCTAATCAGATCTAAAAAATCTTGTTTTTTTGAACATGAAGAGATAAAGAAGCCATTGCAATTGCCGGAAATACTAAGCCCACTAAAGGCACAAAAATGGAGGGTAAATTGTTGAGAATTGTCATAGAATGGGCACCTCGATTTAATATTTGTACCTGTTTTTTATTATTATGTTAATTATTATATTTTATATATTTTATATTAATTATTATATTAATATTTTAATATTTTAATATTATTAGTATTAGAAAGATATTTTATAATCATTATAATTCGTATAGAATTCTACTAAGTAGATCTAAGTGAGTATATATAATAAAGTGCAAAGAGTGTAGAACTAACTAAATAACATAACTTATTTCTATTTTATTTCTACATGAAATATCTATGATAATCCACTTATTTTTTTATTCTTATCTTTTTTTTTTATTGTCTTATAACTTTAATTTTAGAATTTGACTTTAATAAAAATAAAGAGGTTTTCTGTTTATAAATTCCCGAAAAATTCGTATAATTTATAATCCGATCGGATTAGTAAAAAGGGGGATTCCTGGAGATATATATATAAATATGCAAGACTCTCTATTTTCTATGCATAGGTAAGAAAAGAACATAAAATTCGTTTTTATTTACCTTGCCAATTTTTTTTTTTCACGGAAAAAAGAATTCACTCTTTTTTTCTTGTTGATGGAGGTTTCTTAATTAGTAATCAAGAATATCGGTAAAAAAAACTTATCTGCATGATTCTTTCTACAATTTGCTCTTATGTCACAAAAAAATCCATTCTTCGGATTTTTCCCATATCTGCTCGCCAGAAAAAAAAGAATTTTTCATTTTTAACGAAATTTTTTATTTTTAACTAAATTAAATTCAATTGAATTAACTAATTTAATTAACTTAAGACTCCACTTGATTTATGATTCAAAGGAAAGAAATCGTGGAGCTGAAGTAACTCATCCAGAACGCCTTTTAAAGGATTACGTGGTACGATTGGATCGAATAAGCCCTTATGGAATAAAAATTCGGCCGATTGTGAACCTTCAGGTACTGTCTTATTCAATGTTTGTTCAATTACTCTTTTACCTGCAAATGCAATATAGGCGTTAGGTTCAGCAATAATGATATCCCCCAACATACCAAAACTGGCTGTCACCCCACCAGTCGTAGGAGATGTAAGGATTGATACATAAAATAACTTTTTATTCGATTGATAATCATATAAAGCAGAAGATATTTTAGCCATTTGCATCAAACTCAAACTTCCTTCTTGCATGCGTGCTCCTCCGGAAGCACACACTAAAATAAGAGGTAAAAATTTATTGGTAGCATACTCGATCAAACGAGTGATTTTCTCCCCTACTACAGATCCCATACTCCCCCCCATAAACTGAAAATCCATAACCCCAATTGCTATGGGAATACCGTTTAGTTGACCTGTGCCTGTTTGAACAGCCTCGGTTAATCCTGTCTTTTTTTGATAAGAATCAATACGATCTTTATAAGGTTCTTCTTCTGAATGAAATTCAATGGGATCCAGAGATACCATGTCTTCATCCATAGAATCCCAAGTGCCTGGGTCAATCGAAAGTTCAATTCTATCTGAACTATTCATTTTCAAATGATATCCACATTGTTCACAAATATTCATTCTTGACTTCAAAAATTTCTTATAATTTAACCCATAACAATTTTCGCATTGAACCCACAAATGCTTGTATTTGTGAGTTATATCGAGATCATTAGAACTTTCTCTTATAGTTAAATCGCTACCAGTCGTGCTAGTTCTTAGACTGGAACTCTGGCTTTCACTACTATTTCCACTTTCACCACAAATGTAACTATAAATGTAACTTTCACTGTAATTGTTACTACCACTTAAAATATAACTATCAATACAGACTTGAGAGCGAAGATAACTGTCAATGCAACTATTGATGTAATTATTCCAACTATATTTAGTATCATACTTATAATGATCATAGTGGGAGTCGCCACCTCCTAGACCCATTATTCAGATAACTAGAATTCCAATAACTATAAAAAGAACTTTCTAGTTCATTCAGAAAAGAATGATCAGTGTCAATCTCAAAAACTTGATTTTCAATATCAAAATATATGGAATAACTGTCCCTATTACTATCCCTAACTAAAAAAGTTTCATCAGCGCTGAAATTCCGAATGTCCCTGACGCCGACTAAATGATCAACATTACTGTAACTAGAGCTGTCACTATTACTCCAACAATGGGTGTTTTTTATCTGTATCTGTATCATTTAGAATCGGGTCTTCGCTTATACTGGTATTTTCAAGAGGACTGAAACTATCCATTGATTTACTTAGCCTACACCTGTGTCCTAATTCCACATTGGATAAGATCGAATTGAACCGCCGTTTTTCCATAGAACTTTCTTGCTTCTATTTACATCAAAATATAGATGAATAGTCATTCGCTGAAAAAAAAATCATTTAAATATTTCATTTCCTCTCAAAATAAGTATATAGATCCAATCAGTAGGATTATTAACTAATAAGGCGTGTAAAAAAAATGATTCTCTTTTGCTTTTTTTGTAAGAACCCGGAGTATCGCTTCACTATATATGATATGGTTATGATGGAATCCCGTTTTCAATAATTTTTCAATTAGAATATACTAGAATAAGTCTAAATTCTAAATATAAAGATAAAAGAAATATTACTTTTCTCCGAAAAATATGAAAAAAAAAACATTTTTTATAAAATCTCGTCTATTAATAA
>CANTUT010001063.1:272500-275000 GCA_947687605.1 Reutealis trisperma | reverse complement strand
CGTCGAACATTTTTTTTGGACTAGCAAATTTTGAAAAAAAAAAAAATTTCGACATATATTTTTTTTTTATTTTTATTATTATGAGAATCAATCCTACTACTTCTGGTCCGGGAGTTTCCGCGCTTGAAAAAAAGAACCTAGGGCGTATCGCTCAAATCATTGGGCCAGTACTAGATGTAGCTTTTCCCCCGGGGAAGATGCCTAATATTTACAACGCTCTGGTAGTTAAGGGTCGAGATACTGTCGGTCAAGAAATTAATGTGACTTGTGAAGTACAACAATTATTAGGAAATAATCGAGTTCGGGCTGTAGCTATGAGTGCTACAGATGGTCTAACTAGAGGAATGGAAGTGATTGACACAGGAGCTCCTCTAAGTGTTCCGGTTGGTGGGGCGACTCTAGGACGAATTTTCAACGTGCTTGGAGAACCTGTTGATGATTTAGGTCCTGTAGATACTCGCGCAACATCCCCTATTCATAGATCTGCACCTGCCTTTATACAGTTAGATACAAAATTATCTATTTTTGAAACAGGAATTAAAGTAGTAGATCTTTTAGCCCCCTTATCGCCGTGGAGGAAAAATCGGACTATTCGGGGGAGCTGGAGTGGGTAAAACAGTACTTATTATGGAATTAATCAACAACATTGCGAAAGCGCATGGGGGTGTATCCGTATTTGGCGGAGTAGGCGAACGTACTCGTGAAGGAAATGATCTTTACATGGAAATGAAAGAATCTGGAGTAATTAATGAAGGAAAATATTGCAGAATCAAAAGTGGCTCTAGTCTATGGTCAGATGAACGAACCACCGGGAGCTCGTATGAGAGTTGGTTTAACCGCCCTAACTATGGCAGAGTATTTCCGAGATGTTAATGAACAAGACGTACTTCTATTTATCGACAATATCTTCCGTTTCGTCCAAGCAGGATCCGAAGTATCCGCCTTATTGGGGTTAGAATGCCTTCCGCTGTGGGTTATCAACCTACCCTTAGTACCGAAATGGGTTCTTTACAAGAAAGAATTACTTCTACCAAAGAGGGGTCCATAACTTCTATTCAAGCAGTTTATGTACCTGCGGGACGATTTGACTGACCCTGCGCCTGCCACGACATTTGCACATTTAGATGCGACTACTGTACTATCAAGAGGATTAGCTGCTAAAGGTATCTATCCAGCAGTAGATCCTTTAGATTCAACGTCAACTATGCTCCAACCTCAGATCGTTGGTGAGGAACATTATGAAACTGCGCAAAGAGTTAAGCAAACTTTACAACGTTACAAAGAACTTCAGGACATTATAGCTATCCTTGGGTTGGACGAATTATCCGAAGAGGATCGCTTAACTGTAGCAAGAGCACGAAAAATTGAGCGTTTCTTATCCCAACCCTTTTTCGTAGCAGAAGTATTTACCGGTTCTCCGGGGAAATATGTCGGTCTAGCAGAAACAATTAGAGGGTTTAAATTGATCCTTTCCGGAGAATTAGATAGTCTCCCTGAACAGGCCTTTTATTTGGTAGGTAATATTGATGAAGCTACTGCGAAGGCTACGAACTTAGAAACGGAGAACAACTTGAAGAAATGACCTTAAATCTTTGTGTACTGACCCCGAATCGAATTGTTTGGGATTCGGAAGTGAAAGAAATCATTTTATCTACTAATAGTGGACAAATTGGCGTATTACCAAATCATGCGCCTATTGCCACAGCCGTCGATATCGGTATTTTGAGAATACGCCTTACTGACCAATGGTTAACGATGGCTCTGATGGGTGGTTTTGCTAGAATAGGCAATAATGAGATTACTGTTTTAGTAAATGATGCAGAAAAGGGTAGTGACATTGATCCACAAGAAGCTCAGCAAACTCTTGAAATAGCAGAAGCTAACTTGAGAAAAGCAGAAGGCAGGAGACAAATAATTGAGGCAAATCTAGCTCTCAGACGAGCTAGGGCACGCGTAGAGGCTATCAATGAAATTTCGTAACTAGTTGGTGCGTCCGAATAATCAAAAGAACTTCTGTATAAACAGAAGTTCTGTTTATACACCCTATTTTTTTTTTTATTCGGCCAATTGAATAGAATCATAAGTAGAATGAGTAGAATCATAAGTAGAATCAGATTCTAATACAACGAAAATTTTTTTTTTTTCAATTCAAAAATGAAATAGAATGGAACGAAAAAGAGAAAAAAAATCAATAAAGTAAATAAGGTGAGTAAAAAAACTTATTAGATAGCATTGGTTCTGATATCTAATAAGTTCTACCTACTATTGGATTTGAACCAATGACTCCCGCCGTATGAAAGCAATACTCTAACCACTGAGTTAAGTAGGTCATTTATCATTACAAAGAGAAAGAAATGGAATCCGTCCCATCGATGGGTTATAAATGTAATATTAATTATAAATGGAATATTATTTATAAGCAATACGGATCAAAGAGATCAAAGAAATAGGATGTTGGATCAGATAATATTTATCTTGACAAGAATTATCGACATGATAA
>CANTUT010001063.1:0-265000 GCA_947687605.1 Reutealis trisperma | reverse complement strand
CGGCTATTTTTTCCCTCTTTTAGGTAGAAAATTTAAGATAAAATATTTATAGAACATTTCATGACCAGGGATCATCATAAATGGCAAGAGAAATGGAGCCATAAATTAATAAAACCAAGTCTTAGGACATGCATTTAAACATAAACTCACATCCATAACATACATTCACCATTATCCATTGCAAACATACATTCATACATGATAGAATAAAAGGCATTAGAAGAGTGAAATCATGTATACATACACATGTGCCACTTATAGGCATATCATAGAAGTATATACATATAGTGCATAATCATAAATAAGTGCAGTACAATCATCCAATGAGTATTATCTCCCACCAGGGGAGTGAATAACATAGTCATCAAAAAGAGAAAAGTAGGAAAAGTTCAACATAAGCCTCTCTGTTAGTAGTAGAATCACTGATGTCGATCCTTTGTCCTCTGTCATCGATGAGTATCTTCGCTACCTTGCCTTTGAGTCTCTGATATGTTGAGACAGGTAAGTAAACTGCCTATGGCCATCTCTATTCTCCAGGACATCTAGTAAGTGTGCTAAGAAAACTCCTAAAGGATATGTATAAGAGAGTGTTAGGTGTTTTGGATCCTTTCAAAAAACACGAATGCAACATAAATCCTACCTAAGGATCCTTTCCGAATGTAGGGAAAACAAAGGAACAAAAGACATACCTCAACACCAGTGAGAACATCTCACATGTTGGGATGAACAATATTGGGAATTGGCCATATCCTCATAGTACCATCTACTTCATAATAGGCAATCTGATTGAAAATATGGTACTCTATATCCTAGCTCATTGCATCTGAATTTTGCTTAGGGCTAGTTGCATGACTTATGTCCTGAGCGTGATCCTATAAAGTGCTAGCAATGAAAGCCTCAAAAATAGTTTGGGGAATGCTCTTTCTTTAGATAGTAGGGGTAATGGAAAAACACCTGTGTGGTGTAATTCTACGCATCAGGAACTATTGGCAAAAATCGCCATAAGGAGAGTCAAGGAGATAAAAGTGGTATGCATCCCTACTGACGAAAAGATCCAGAGTAACTTGGATGTCTAAACCAAATCTCGTGTCTACTGGCAGGGAATCGGGCACATGCCACACCCTTAATGTCTAGAAACTCACCCTCTAGCTTAGATAGTATAGGCAAAAGTAAGGAGATCGCAGCAACACTCATCTATAGGAAAGACCCTCCATAAAATTTGTAAAGGGAGCATACAACTA
The DNA here is from genome assembly GCA_947687605.1 of Reutealis trisperma. Classification (NCBI taxonomy): domain Eukaryota; kingdom Viridiplantae; phylum Streptophyta; class Magnoliopsida; order Malpighiales; family Euphorbiaceae; genus Reutealis; species Reutealis trisperma. Next base: position 263,759 of record CANTUT010001063.1, on the reverse strand, counting down.
CTCTCCCTGAAGGGCCTTGTGATATGCTGTAAGCAACTAGTGAGTATACCATGGCAAACAGTAGCAAAAAAAGAAAAAAAAAAGAAAAATGAAAGACAAAAGGAATACCTGCTGGTGAGTCAACTAGTCGAAGAAGGCTCTAAATGTCAGAACATCGTGCGAACGATAGGAATCTTGGATTAACTCTAACCATCTTTTCCCTGCCAAAAAGTCTTATAATCACTACTCAATTAGCTAGAGAGTAGTAAATTAGAAGTACTCATAGGCCTACATATGTAACACAGAGGCATCAAAGCAAAGTCCTTAGAAATAAAACTGCCAAGGCTATGACAAAAGATATAACTTGATGAATATGATACATATCTCTTAGATGGTTGTTGTCCCACTAATGGACAGTAAGCACCCATGAGATAGATCTACCATATCATGGTACATGGTGCTCAAGAATGTTTGAGGTCTTGCCTGAGCACTGGCCTGATCCACCAGAGGGAATCGAGATGCTCATTTGGGTTTAGACTCACGATGGAATCCTTGGGTTTGGATTTGGTGGATTTGGAAAATAATTTTGGGATTCGCCACTCTAATTTATTTTAAATGGGAAAATTAAAAAAAAAATCCAATTGACTCCAATTCATTAATTTACCTAAGGATAAAATCACTAGCCTCAAACCAGGTTGAGTTTAGAGACTAGGTTTTTGGTTTTAAATAATCTAAATTTGGCTCTTAGTTTGAATTTGACTTTGAAAAATTAATTTCACGGATGACAAATATTATATGACAATATCATGATTAATGCATGAGTATGATATGAGTGGAATGAGAAAATTAAAATAAGACATTCACAAATAACATTAAAAAAGGTGAAAGGAGATTGATTGCAATTTGGATTTGAGGTTTAGATTTAGATTCCAAATGTGCCTACGTACCCCATGGAATAGGGATCAAAATCCAGGTAGTTCGCTCCACGATTAAGTGGAGGGGTTTAGTAGTTGATTGGATTAATTGATCTGATTTGAGTTTAAGAGGAAAAGGCTGATACCTTAGCTTTTTGTGGGCAGGGGGTTTTACCGGACTGAAATTCCTTTTTATCAGGATCGAATGATTGAATTGATTGAGAGATTAATTAATTAATTTAAATGATTAATTAACTAATTAATATAATAAAAATGATAGATGGATTAATTAATTAAAAAGATTAATTAATTAATTTGAATGAAAGGTGGATTAAAAAAAATGGTTAATTTGATTTTGAAAAGTGATTAATTAATTAATTAAAAAGATTAATTAATAAATTAATTGAGTGATTAATTTTTTTAAAAAGAGAGTTTTAGTTAATTAAAAAGATTAATTAACTTGGATAGGGTGAGATAATTAATTAATTAAAAAGATTAATTAATTAATTAGTAAGTGGTTAGAGGGAGAAAAAGAGAGGAATTAGAGGATGGCTATTAACTTTAACCCAAGGTGTGTTCTAAATAAGGAAATGGAGGGGCTATTTATAGGAAAATGAGGTAAGGGTGATTTGAGAAGTGAAAATGTGAAAAGACGAAAAGGATAGGCTAAAAAATACTAAAAAAAAGATGAAATAGGGGCATTTTAGGGATTTCAGCCGACCCATGGTGCGGATCTGCGCATCCTCTACGCGGTAGTCGTGTTAAGGTAGTGCGGCATGGATCCTCACCATCCCTGACTCGGAGCCATTCCTAGTTTGATGCCGCTGGTCTTTTTTTTTTTTTTTTTTTAGGGATTGATTGGTTTAAGGTTTAGAAAATTTGGATGTTTGGATAGCAATGTAACTGAAGGCTAAAAAAAAAATTTCTTTCAGGGGTAGCCCTGCCTATTAGTCGGCTAGCGAGACTGCTGTAACAGCTCTGTGTAGTACATTAAACTTAGTAGGTGCTAAGGTGCGATTGAATGATGAGGGAATAAAATTAAGGGTTCACAGACTGCACCTCCTCAATTGCACTCTGCCCATCTATCCATCTGGGTTAGGCTTTTTAAGATATTCAAGTCCACCATATCCTTTATGTTATGGGTAAAAATGCAGCCCGTGATGACTAGAAGACACAGGCGAGCAAGGGTCTCAATCAGAATAAGGTCTCTAGAAGATAGTCCCTTCAGCTTCTTGGGAGGAAGTGTGCGCTTAACGATGATGCTCTCTACAAGAGGGGCAAAGTCGATCAATGCAGTGATCTCCCTTTTAGTGTACTTATTTCTCTAGTCCTTGAACATATCAAGGGGCTGAGACCCAAACCGAATCCCTAATTTTATATAAAGATTGAAGGGAGAGTATGTCATCTCCTTGCAAGATAGGGAAAAAGTATTAGTGGTGTCCCACCACCTTTTAGCTAGGGCCTTTAAGGTTCATGTTGATGTAATTAGGTGTCTTCAACTCTAAGAAGTCAATAAAGCCTGTTGGCTTTAGGAAATTTCTGACAACACCTCCCATGGCGATGCACTTAACCACTGTACTAGATTGCATCATCCACCTTAGTTCCAGATAGTTTTTGCCTACAATAGACCGATAGGCATATACATGGTATGGTTCATAAAAATAATGTTAGTCTAAAAGAGAAAGGTATTCAAAAAGAGTTTAATGAAATATAGAAGTTTAATGAAATACTGACTACCATAACCCCATCTTATGAAACATGGTCCTGTGGATCCTATAGTAAAATTAAGGGATCAAAGTTATCCCTCGGTGCCTGATATAGTCGACCCCGTAGTTTGCCAGTGGAGTGTTTGGTGGTACGTTTGGATGAAAAAGCCATCACTATAAAGTACTGAACCTGAAAATCAAAAGAAGACAAATGGTTGAGAATCTCATCATATGAAATAAAAGAATATAATTTTAAGTAATTAGTTATTAGCTAAAAAAATTAAAATTAAAATTAATTAATTATTTTTAATTGGTTATCAACTAATTTTTCTTAAAAAAGAAAGAAAAGAATTTAAAAAAAAGAAAAAAAAGAATTAAAAAAAAAGAGAACTAAAAAAACAGGATGAGAGTGCACCAATGTTGGGTGAGCTTTGAAAGAGTGAGGTGAGTGTGTGTGAAGTGTGAGTAAAGTAAATGAGAAGGTGAGGGTTTATATAGAGATATAGGGTAGAAAAGGAGAAAATAGCGCATATAGTTGAAAAAAATGTATTTTCTAGCCCATTATGACTCAGAATTTAAATTCAAAAGTTCATATATGATCGAATGATTTTTATCTATCCATAGACACGTCATATGTCTAACTTCTGAACAAAGATACATTTTCTACATCAGAAAAGGCAAAACATTAATAACCTAAAAAATTAACCAATCTCCAAAAAACTACCAAGTCAGATTCTAAAAATTACCAAAATTATTTCATTGCATCCAGAATCATTTTCTATCTCTAAAACTATCAAGATCTCAGGTTCACTCCGTGAATCCTCATTTTAACACCTCTAAAATTAATTATGAACTCACCAATATTGACCGAGATATTTTTGGTACAGTCCAACACCTTTCCTATCTTGACTGGAATTTCTATATCAGAAGGTACTTTTTTTTGAAACTAACTTGATCTTTTTACAGACTGACTATTCTAAAATTAATTTCAAAACTATCAGCATTGACTCATAAAATTTTTGAGCTTTGTAACTCCCAAAAATTAATCTAGAAGTCCTAAAACCTGGCTGAACAGAAAAGTAACTTTGAGCCGGCATGCCCATCGAGGCTTTAGGTAGTGCTGGCAACCCACTTGGTGGCGTGCCGCCCATGTTGCTGGTGCCTTCGGTGGCGCAGGCCCCACTGCCCATTCTACAGTCCCCAAAATACCCCTCAACCTGATTTTTTAGCCCTTTCTAGCCCTACTCCTCATGGTCTTTTCACATTTTCATTACCTAAATTACTCTCATCTCCCTTTGCCTATAAATAGGCCCTCTATCCTTCATTTCAAAACACACCAAAGTTGATATTGATTGCTATCTATCAACTTTTCTTCTTCTTCTGCCTCCATCCAATCTCTAATTAATTAATTAATCATTTTAATTAATTAATTTCATCACCCAAACCAAATTAATTAATCATTTTAGTTAACTAAATTTTTTTTCTTAATCACTTACAAGTTAATTAATTAATTAATCTTTTTAATTAATTATTTATCTTTTTTCCTAAAATTAAATCAAAAATCCTTTTTGCTCATCCACTATTTTAATTAATTAATTAATCATTTTAATTAATTAATTCACTCACCAATCATTTTCTTTAATTATTAATTAATCTAATCGCCTAGTCCAATAAAATGGAACTTCGGTCTGGCAAAACACTTTTTCCATCTCGTCCACCAAAATTTAAGGTATTTTCATCAATTCATTCTCCAAACCAAAAATCATTTTAATTAATTTGTAAACCCCTCCATTTAATTGTGGAATGAACTACGTGAGTTTTGATTCCCATTCAATAGGGTATGTAAGCACGTTTGGAATTTAAATCCAAACTTCAAATCCAATTTTTTGAATTAATTTATTTTTCATTTTCTTAAATGTAATTAATTATCTTTTTTTAATGATATTTGTAAGAAAATATGTGGTCTTCCTAGAATCTCATAAGGGCTAGAGAAGGCACCCCATTCTTCATCAATGTAATTATCTTAATTGGAATTAAGGAGTGATCATATGATTCCCCTAAATTTTTGAGGATTAGAGGGAACACTCTCCTTGATTTGTGAATATTTATTATTTCATCAATCTATGCACTCATACCATACTCATGCATTAATCATGATGTTGTCATATAATATTTGTCATCCATGAAATTGATCTTTCAAAGTCAAATTAAACTTAAGACCTAAATTTAGATTATTTAACCAAAAACCTAGTCCTCGATCTCAACTTGGTTCTAAGACTAGTGATTTTTATCCTTGTGTAAATTAATTGCAAAATTAATAAATTGGAGTCAATTTGGATTTTTTTCTTAATGTTTTCCCAACTAAATAAAATTAAGGTGACAACTCCCAAAATCATTTTCAAAATCAACCAATTTGAACCTGAGAGTTCTATCATGAGTCTAAACCTAAATGAGCATCTCGATTTCCTTTAGCAGATATGACCGGTGCTCAAACGAGGTTTCACAGTTGGCGACTCTGCTAGGGATTGGTTACCACCTCTTTTAAAATAAAAAGGAAAATAAGAGGATTACTATTTAGTTAAGGATTTTTTTTTTAAAAAAATAATCTCCATTTGACCTACTAAGTATAATTTTACTTTCATGCATCACTTTGTATAATAAAGGCTCCTTGCCTAACCTTAACTTTAGGAAAACTTTTTGATGGTGAGTAGTATTAGCTCGACAACTCTCTTTGAGTATGTTGGGAGATAGCGAAAGCATTCAACTCCATGATGAATCTCCAATCATTTCAATGGTGTAATGAGCAATCAGTACTATTGGACCTATGCGAGGCTCTTTGCCTCATATGTGGTTAGGTATTGTGAGGCCTCGCTTGAGCACTGACCTAGCCCACTAGAGGGAACCAGGATGCTCATCGGGTTTAGACTCACGATGGAACCCTCAAGTTTAGATTGGTTGATTTTGAAAATGATCTTAGAAGTCGCTACCCTAATTTATTTTAAATGGAAAAATTAAGGAAAAACCCAATTTGACTCCAATTTATTAATTTTTTACTTTAATTTGCCCATGGATAAAATCACTAGCCTCAAACTAGGTTGAGTTTGAGGACTAGATTTTTGGTTTTAAATAATCAAAATTTGGCTCCTAAGTTTAATTTGACTTTGAAAAATTGATTTCATGAATAACAAATATTATAAGATGATAATTGTAAATAAGATGCATGAATATGGCATGAGTGCAAGGTGAAAATTAAAATAAAATACCCACAAATTAAAAAGCGAAAAAGAGATTGATAGAGTTTTAGATTTGAGGTTTGGACTTAGATTCCAAACGTGCCTACGTACCCCATTGAGATCAAAATCCATGTAGTTCATTCCACGATTAAGTGGAGGGGTTTAGGAGTTGATCAGATTGATTTTGATTTTGGTGTGGGTTTTGAGAGTGAGGAAAAAAGGCTGATACCTTTGCTTTTGGTGGGCGAAGAGTTTTATTGGATCAAAGTTCTATTTTATCGGGATTGGATGATTGGATTGATTTGAGGGATTAATTAATTAATTAAAATGATTAATTAACTAATTAATGTGATGAAATTGATGGATGGATAGATGGATTAATTAATTAAAAAGATTAATTAATTTTTATTTAAAAAAAAGAATTTTTAGTTAATTAAAAAGATTAATTAACTTGGTTATGGTGAGAAAATTAATTAATTAAAAAGATTAATTAATTAATTAAAGAGTGGTTGGAAGGAGAAAAAGAGAGAAATTAGTAGATAATCACCAATATTAATTCAAGAGATGAAGAGAAATGAGAAGTGGAGCGGGGTATTCATAGGAAAAGTGGGTGAGGGTAGTTTAGCAAGTGGAAAAGTGAAAAACCCAAAAGAGTAAAGTTAAAAAAAAGCTAAAAAAATCATATTGGAGGGTATTTTGGGGATTGCAGGAGAGTAGTGGAGCTCGCGCCACCTGAGGCCCTGGCGGCAACTTGGGTAGCGCGTCACTAGAAGGGTTGCCGACGCCACCCAGACTAGCTATAGCGCTGCCTGTGCCTTAGTAGGCGTGCTGGCTAGAATTTCACTTTTTTGCTTAATCAGGTTTTGGAACTTCTAGATCAGTTTTTGGGGGTTTATAGAGCTAAGAAAAATTATCGATTAGTGTCGATAGATTTGAAATTAATTGTAGAACATTTTAACAGTTAATTAGGGAGAAAATCTAGTCAGTTTTTGAAAAATAATGTATGATGTAGAGGTCCGATCAGTTTAGAAAAAGTGCCAGTGTTTAATAATTAAACATCCTTATACTAGTGTGACTGAAAGTCCATTTTTAGCTCTAGGGGTGCTGCCTCCTGCTTCCTCATAAGGGGCGCTGCCCCCTTGACCTTTGCTTGCTAACCGGCTAGTGGGACTGTCTTGCTGGCTCTGTGTAATGCACTATTCTTAGTAGGTGTTAAGCTGTGACCGAATGATGAGGTGTAAAATTAAGGGTTCACAGTTGCCCCCCATTAGAATTAGCTTTGAACAAAAGGTGATTCTGATGATAGTGAACATTGGGAAGAGGTGCTATGTCAAACTTTGGGCTTGTATGTCCTTGTCAGGTTCTTTAGGAATAGGGCCTCTAGGATAAATGAGGTTTTATTAATGGCTATCAGTCCGGCCTTGATGTTGATGCAAGAATGGTCTTCGTGAATTTCAATTAAGGCTATCTGTTCGACCCTAATGTTAGAGGATAAAGAAGGTTTGGTGAATTTCAGTCAAGACTATTTGTCCGACCTTAATATTAGAGGATAAAAAAAGGTTTAGTGAATTTCAATCAAGGCCATATGTCCGGCCTTAATGTTGGAGATAAAGAAGGTTTGGTGAATTTCGATCAAGGTTATCTATCTGGCCTTAATGTTTGAGGACAAAGAACTTTTGGTGAATTTCAATCAAGGCTATCTGTCCAGCCTTAATGTTGGAGATAAAGAAGGTTTGGGATAAATATCAATCAAAGCTATCCATCTAGTCTTAATGTTGGAGGTAAAAGAGATTTGGGTAAATCTCAATCAAGATTATCTGTCCGACCTTAATGTTGGAGGTAAAGATCATTTGGGTAAATCTCAATCAAGGCTATATGTTTGGCCTTAATACTAGAGATAAAGATGATTTAGGTAAATCTCAATCAAGGCTATCTGTTTGGCCTTAATGCTAGAGGTAAAGATGATTGTGGACAAGATAATTTAGTGAAAAGAGAGCCTCAACCTATGGCAAGTCGGCTTGTGAGATTTTGACAAGATTTTGGTAGAGGAAGAGCCTCAGCATATAGCGAGTCAGCTCAAAAGATTCTGATAAGATTTTGGTAAAGGGAGAGCCTCAGCCTATGGCAGGTCGACTAGATAGATTCTAAAAATATTTTGATAAAAGGAAGAGTCTCAGCTTATGGCGAGTCAGCTCAAGAGATTCTGAAAAGATCTCGATAAGAGGAAAGCCTTGGCCTATGGCGAGTCGACATAATAGATTCTGACAAAATTTTGATTGCTCCAAAGAAACTTAGGCTTCTGAATGTGAGGGTTTGGGCCTTTTTGGAAGGCTCAATGGAACTTTGCTGGGAGTAAAGGGACTCTGAAAGTCACACTTCGTTGATTAGATCTAAAAAGGTATCATTTAGATTCAAAGAGACATTGGTCAGCTTTAGAAGGTGTCCGTCAGCTTTGAGAAAGTATTGGTTAGCTTTACAAGAGGCTAATGAGGCTATTGGCTCGGCTTATGTATGATGGTATATGATTACAGATGATTGCATAGATGCTAGTGTGTAGATGATGCATGCCTATTTCAGAATTTATAGACCTTTTATTTAACTTCTATGCCATGCATGATTTGTGATGATGCCTATAATGGATGATTGTATGGATGCATAAGGGTGGATTCATGAGAATACAATTTTTTGTATGACTTTTGTGTCTATGGAGACATGTATTTATGGATTGAGAAACTCAACAAAGTTAAGGAACTTAACTTGGGTTGGTATGAAATAGTTACCATGGTGGCATTACAAGGAGATTGAGATTTTTCTAAGGGTTTGCTTTGGGTTTTAGAATCTAGTGGCCCGTGTTTTTTGTTTTGGTGCTACTAAAGAGGAGTTGTGTCCTACCTTTAGGAAGTTTGATACTATGGCTTGGTTAAGACTCATAGGTAACTCTGGTGGTGCCAGAGTTCAAAGTTTGGCATTTCTTGGATTTTTTAGGATTTTTTGGACTTGCTTCAGGATGTCATAGGCTAATGGTGGTCAGTGATGGTTAGATGAGTTTGAATATTGTGATTAAGAAGTTTCATAATTATGGTGACCAAGGAGATATGAGGGGTGTAAAGGCTCAACATGAGGGTCTTGATTTTCTATTTGAGTGTTAGTTAGGCTCTATTGGTTGGGTTGATACTAGAGTGGCAGATGGAACAAAGACATTTTATGGTTAGAGCTGTGCTGGCAAAGACACTGATGAGCCTCAATTACTTTGTTCAAGATTTAAAAAGATGAATTGTCTTTCCAGGTATTCACCAAATGAGAAAATCTTGTCTATTCTTACCCTTTCTATTGGATATGCTTTGTGGGTGTTTGCTTTAATTTTTAGGTTATTTTGAAAGTGTGGTTGATGGATCATTTTCATGTGGTGGCCCCTATTTTTGAGTCTACACATGCTTTATTGAGACTCGGTCAAAGATTAGATAGGATGGTTGCTTGCAGCTTGCCCTCAAAGCACACATTTTTTGCACTGCCAATGGTAAAGGATTAGATCTCTCTTGACTGGGGGCTCTGGGTATAGAGTGGTTTGCTTGTTGGATTTGGTTTGAATGGCCTTTGGCTATGGAGTGAGGGTTTTGAAATAGATAGGGCAGACTAAGGACATGTCCCCAGTTTTTCTTTTTTGGATTTTGTGCAGATAATAGCTACCATTGCCAGAGCTATTAGATGGTGGCTAGTTGAAGAGTTATCACTTTATTCATTTTGGGATTTCACTTAGGACCATAGAGAGGTATGACAGGTGGTTGATAAAGGTAGTTTGGCCAATTGAGAAAGAGTACTATATTGCCCTGCTGAGATGAATAGAGGATGAAGCAGTTGAGGAAGGAGAGATTGTATGAGGAGCCATTGGTAGCAAGAGGACTGCAGCCCAAACAAAAAGGGCTACTCATTCTTTGAAGGAGACTTGGAGATCTACTGGAAGTGTGACACCATAGGTTGCAGTAGTGACTAAAAAAAAAAAAAAAGCAATTGTGACAAACTTTGACTTTAATGAGGACACAAGAGATTTGCATCTCAAGAGGTAGAGGAGGACTGGATAGACCATGACTTCAGACATGACCCTTTTTTTTTGAAATAATTATAGGTTGACAGGACTACATGAAACAGATAAGCTATAAACGACATTGAAAGGGCTATCCTTTATGATGGGTTTGTATTTTGCAAGATTTGATCATCATTAAATGAGATATCTTTTATTTTTGCTCTAATTTCTGCCTATGCTACCCTTTCAGATTTTCGGCTTAGTGAGCATTCTTTTTTGCTTCTTCCTCTTCTTTCTCTCTCTTTTTTTTTTTTGTTATTTCTCTCTCTCTCTCTTTCTCTCCCTCTCTTTATGTAGGCAAAAGAATTAAACATGTGAGAATGTAATGCAAACAAAATATTATAATTTAGACTGCACTTGAGACAGGCTACCTACGTATCCCTTACATCACTTTTTGTTGGTTATTTCTTTTAGGGAGAATCAAGTCCACATAGTTCTAATTACATATGCATGAAAAATAGAAATGAAATGCAGATGTCATCTTCAGATGATGTATCATTTTAGCTGATCTGGATTGCTAGGATGGGAGAATTCGCTTCCATCCATGTCTATGAAGATAGTGCCTCTGTCGAATAGGATCTTCTTGAGCATGCACCATCTAGTCCAGTTCAGTTTGAACTTCCTCTTGGACTATGAATAAAGGCTTGGATTTCTTTCAGAATTAGATTTCCTTTTTGCAAACCCTTATCTCTCACCTTCTAGTTGAAGTACTCGGCTAGTCTCGATTGATAATCTTGAATTTTGTATCGAGCATCGATTCTCTTTTCCTCGATGGCATTCAATTGGTCATGATACCTTTCAGTCTATTTTGTCTTCATTCTCTATGACTTCTCTTTGACAAGCTTCTTGTGTATGTAGGTAGGGATTTCGTGAACTGCGATGCTTGGATCATCCCTTTCTTGTCTTATATAGAACAGTCCATGAGCTTTTCCACTACTACCATGCTATGTATGGGATTTTGGATTTTTTTGGTGCCATAATTAATTAATTCTTTTGCCTTTTTCATTTTTTTGTTTTGTCTTGTTTTGTTTTGTTTGTTTTTTTTTAAGATGTCCCATTTAAAGATGAATAAAAAAATAAAGCAAATTAGAAAGTTCAAACTTTTTTTTTTACTAATAAAAGTCCCATCATGAGTACATTAGAGGATTAGCTTAGAAGGCAAAATACAAACTCAGAAGGATAAGACCTGACAGACTCAAAAAGAAAAATTTAATAGAAAATAGACTCGAAAGACTCTGACGTAGACTTAGAGGACCTGAATAGGGGGCATAGCAGCATTGGCACTCTTCTCAAAATACCGGTTATTGGATGAAGTTGGAGATGGTAAGGTGAGCTTGGTGATGCTAGACTTTGGGTTTGGGAGCAATGATGTCTCCACTATCAATGAGGTATTGGATTTTATGCTTCAAAGTCTTGTATGCATCAGTTTTATGCCTCGACCCTTAATGAAAGTCGTAGTGCTCATTAGCATTATAACCCTTGGGCAAAGGGTTTGGAGGAGGTTGTGGTTCTAAGGGCTTAACTAGATTAGCCTCTAAAGCTTTCTTGTAAATGACGCTGAGGGGCATGCCCAGCTCAGAGAAAGTTCTTCTTGTTTCTAACTTCATTGGCTAGTGATAGGAGACACTATTTACCTCCCCTTCTCTTTTGGCAGTGGAGTTGGTGGTGTAATTATTATTCTTATGATACCTCGTACTAGAGGATTCATTTTTGAGTTTGCAGATGAGCCTGATATTGGGGGAGGAGGTTCTTGATGATGATGTCAATTTGCTCTACTTTAGATGGACAGTTCACCATTTGAGCTGCTTTTGTCCTCCACCTTGTAAGGAACGTGGTGAAGGATTCTTTTGGCCTTTGTTTGGTGGTTTCCAAATCTACACAGGTGACATCCACCTCAATGTTGTAGTGGTATTTGTGAGGCCTTGCTTGAGCACCAGCTTGGTTCGCTAGAGGGAACCAGAATGCTCATTCGAGTTTAAACTCACAATGGAACCCTCGGTTCAGATTTGGTTGATTTTGAAAATGATTTTTGGGAGTCGCCACCCTAATTTATTTTTTTTAAAAGAGAAAATTAAGGAAAAACCCAATTGACTCCAATTCATTAATTTTTAATTAATTTACCCATAGATAAAATCACTAGTCTCGAATCAGGTTGAGCTCGGGGACTAGGTTTTTAGTTTTAAATAATCTAAATTTGGCTCTTAAGTTTAATTTGATTTTGAAAAATTAATTTCATGAATGACAAATATTATAAGATAATAATAAGATGCATAAAAATAACATAAGTGCAAGGAGAAAATTAAAATAAAATATCCATAAATTAAAAAGGGACAAAGAGATTGATAGAGATTTGGATTTGAGGTTTGGATTTAGATTCTAAACGTGCCTACACACCCCATTGAATGTGGATCAAAACCCACATAGTTCATTCCATGATTAAGTAGAGGGGTTTAAGAGTTGATCATATTGATTTTGGTTTGAGTGTTTTGAGAGTAAGGAAAAAGGCTGATACCTTTGCTTTTAGTGGGCGGAGGGTTTTACTGGACCGAAATTCCATTTTATCGGGACAGGATGATTGGATTGATTGGGAGATTAATTAATTAATTAAAATGATTAATTAACTAATTGATAGGATGAAAATGATGGATGGATTAATTAATTAAAAAGATTAATTAATTAATTTGAATGAAAGGTGGATTAAGAAAATGATTGATTTTGGAGGATTAATTAATTAATTAAAAGGATTAATTAACTAATTAATTGAGTGATTAAAAAAGGGAATTTTAGTTAATTAAAAAGATTAATTAACTTGGTTAGGGTGAGGTAATTAATTAATTAAAAAGATTAGTTAATTAATTAGAAAGTGAATGGAGACAGAAGAAGAGAGGAATTAGTAGATAACCATCAATACTAAATCAAGAGGTGTAGAGAAATGAGAAGTGGAGGGGGGTATTTATAGGAAAAGTGAGGGTAGTTTGGGAAGTGGAAAAGTGAAAAGACCAAAAAGGTAGAGCTAGAAAAAAGCTGAAAAATCATATTGGGGGGTATTTTGGGGACTGCAGGCGGGTAGTCTAGGTAGCACCACCAGAGGCCTGGGCCCGCGCCACTGGCAAGGTCGACGACGTCGCCTAGGAAGGAGCTGGCGCCACCGTCACGTTGGTGGGCGTGCTGACTGGCTTTTTTTTTTTTTAGATATTGGTTGTTGGTATGAAGTTTGGGAATTTTGGATGTTTGGTGGCAATGTAATTGAAGGCTAAAAATTTTTCTTTTGGGGGCACCCCTGCCCACTAACTTATCGGTAGGACCACCGTAATGACTCCGTGTAGTGCGTTAAGCTTGACAAGTGCTAAATTTGCTTTTGACTAATGAGGGTGCAAAATTAAGGGTTCACAGTTGCCCCCTCATCAAAATTGGCTTTGAACAAAAGGTGATTCTGATGATTGTCAACATTAGGAAGAGGTGCCATGTCAGATTTTGGGCATGTATGTCCTTGTTAGGTCCTTTGGGAGGAGGCCCTTTAGAGTAAATGAGGTTTTATCAATGGCTATCTATTCGGCCTCAATGACAATTTGGTAAATTTCAATCAAGGCTATCTATTTGGCCTCAATGATGGTTTGGTGAATTTCAATCAAGGCTATCTGTTTGGCCTGAATGTTAGAGATAAAGATGATCTGGGGTAAATCTCAATCAAGGCTATCTGTCCGACCTTAGAGGTATAGATGATTTGGGTAAATCTCAATCAAGGCTATTTGTTTGGTCTTAATGCTGGAGGTAAAGATTATTTGGATAAAAAAGGTGGAAAGTGGAACCATATAGATGTCTAAGTGGTCGTTTCTAGACATTTATGGGTGAAATTGATAGATTTGGATAAAATAGATGGAAAAAAGAACCACATGGATGTCTAGGTGACTGTTTCTAGACATTTATAGGTGGAAGAGAATTTTGGACAAGATATTTTAGTGAAAGAAGATCTTCGACCTATAGCGAGTCAGCTTTAGAGATTCTGACAAGATTTTGATTATGCCAAAGAAACTTAGACTTCTGAATGTGAGGGGTTAGGCCTTTCAGAAAGCTCAACGAAACTTTGTCGGGAGTAAAGGGACTTTGGAAGTCACACTTCATTGATTAGATCTGGAAACGTATCATTTAGCTTAAAAGAAGCATAGGTCAGCTTTTAGGAGTTATCGGTCAGCTTTGAGAAAGCACTGGTCAGCTTTAGGAGATGTCGATGAGGCTATTGGCTCATCTTATGCATGATGATGTATGATTGCAGATGATTGCATAGATATTGGTGCACAGATGATGCATGCATGTTTCAGAATTCATAGACCTTTTATTTGACTTTTATGCCATGCATAATTTGTGATGATGCCTGTAATAGATGCTTGCATGGATGCATGAGGGTGGATTCATGCATTTACTTTGTGAATACAATTTTTTTATGTAACTTTTGTGTCCATAGAGCCATGCATTCATGAACTAAAAAACTCAATAAGGTTGAGGAATTCAACTTGGGTTGGTATGAGATGGTTGCCATGGTGGTATTACGAGGAGATTGAGGGGTTCAATCTTTGAAGGAGACTCGGGGATCTACTGGAAGTGCGACACCACAGGTTACAGTAATGACTCAAAAAAGGAGATTGTGGCAGACTTTGACTCTGATGAGGACACGAGAGATTTGCATCTTATGGGGTAGAGGAGGATTGGCCAGACCATGACTTCAGACATGACCTTTTTTTTTTTTAAATAATTACAGGTTGACAGGACTACACGAAATCAGATAAGCTATAGAAGACATTGAAAGGGCTATCCTTTATGATGAGTTTGTACTTTGCAAGATTTTATCATCATTAAATGAGACATCTTTTATTTTTGCTCTAATTTCTGCCTAAGCCGCCCTTTCAGGTTTTTAGCCTAGTAAACATTTTTTTTTTAGGCTAAAGAATTAAGTGAATAATGTACTAGGCACAAAAAAAAAAAAAAATTGAAAATGCGATGCAAATAAAATATTTTGTATTATGTTTTGGACCGCACCTGAGTCGAGCTGCCTACGTATCCCTTACATCATTTTTCTGTCGGTTATTTCTTTTAGTGAGAATCAGGTCCACATAGTTTTGATTATATATGCATGAAAAATAGAAAATGAAATGCAAATATCATCTTCGAATGATGTATCATTTCAGATGATTTGGGTTGCTAGGATGGGGGAATTTGCTTCTGTCCACATCTGTGAAGATGGTGCCTTTGTTGGATAGGATCTTTTTGTACTGTCTTCATTTTTTGTAGCTTCTCCTCGATAGGCTTCTTGTAGGTTAGGATCTTATAAACTGTGATACTTGGAGTATCCCTATCATGTCCTTATCTTGTGCATAATAGCTCATAATCTTTTTCACTACTGTCATGTAGATGCAATGTATGAGATTTTTTTTTTATTTTTCTCTGTGCCATAATTAGTTGATCCTTTTGTCTTTTTCATTTTTTTGTATTTTTCATTTTTTTAAAGATGAATCAGAAAAAATTAAAATAAATCAAAAAGTTCAAACTCTTTATTATTGATAAAAGTCCTATCATGAGTACATTAAAGGATAAGCCTAGAAGGCAAAATACAAACTTAGAAGGACAAGACTTGACAGACTCAAAAAGAAAAATTTAATAGAAAACAAATTCAAAAGACTCTGACATAGACTTGAAGGACTTAGATAGGGGCACAATAGCACTGGCACTCTTCTCAAAATACCAATTATTGGATGAAACTTGAGATGGTCGGGTGGGGTTAGTGGTGCAAAGAAGGATAGGTGGTGGTGCTAGACTTTGGGTTTGGGAGCAATGATGTCTCCACTATCAATAAGGTCTTGGATTTTATGCTTCAGAACTTAGCATGCATTAGTTTTTTGCCCTAGCCCTTGATGATAGTCGCAGTGCTCATTAGCATTATAACCCTTAGGCAAGGGGTTTGGAGGAGGTCGTGGGTTTAAAGGCTTAACTAGATTAGCCTCTAAGGCTTTCTTGTAAACCATGCTAAGGGGCATGCCCAGCTCAAAGAAAGTCCTCCTTGTTTCTAACTTCATCAGTTGGTAACAAGACACAACATTTACCTCTCCCTCTCTTTGAGTGGTATTGGTGGTGTAGTTAGTGTTCTTGTGATACCTAGAGGATTCATCTTTGATTCATCCTAATTGAATCAAATCCTCAATCTTGTTGGCGGTGGCAATGAGAGCTTTGAAGTTAGGAAGGTACTGTGTTTGCAAATGAGCTTGATATTGAGGGAGGAGGTTCTTGACTATGATGTAAATTTGCTCTACTTTAGATGGATGGTTCACCATTTGAGCCGCTTTTGTTCTCCACCTTATAAGGAACGCGGTGAAGGATTCTCTTGGCTCTTGTTTGGTGGTTTCCAAATCTCGACAGGTGACATCCACCTCGATGTTGAAGTGGTATTACTTGACAAAAGCATAGCAGATGTCATCCCAAGTCTTCTTGTGATTTTGGTCGAGAGGAATTAGTAGATAACCATCAATACTAAATCAAGAGGTGTAGAGAAATGAAAAGTGGAGGGGGGTATTTATAGGAAAAGTGAGTGAGGGTAGTTTGGGAAGTAGAAAAGTGAAAAGACCAAAAGGGTAGAGCTAGAAAAAACTGAAAAATCATATTGGGGGGTATTTTGGGAACTGCAGGCGGGCAGTCTGGGCAGCGCCATTAGAGGCATGGGTGGTGCGCCACCAGCAAGGTTGATGGCACCGCCGGTGCCTCGGTGGGCATGTTAACTGGCTTTTTTTTTTTTTTTTTTTTTTTTTTTTTTTTTATAGATATTGGTTGTTGGTATGAAGTTTGGGAATTTTGGATGTGTGGTAGCAATGTAATTGAAGGCTAAAAATTTTTCTTTTACGGCGTTATTCCTAAAGCCCCGCTTGCTAATCAGTTAGCGGGATCATTGTAATGGCTCCACGCAGTGCATTAAACTCGACAAGTGCTAATTTTGCATTTGGATAATGAGGGTGCAAAATTAAGGGTTCACAGTATTGCTTGACAAATGCATTACATATGTCATTCCAAGTCTTCTTGTGATTCTGGTCGAGATATAGTAACTACTTAATAGCAGCTCTAGTCAAAGACTATTGGAATAACTAAGTAAGGAGCTCGTCGTCCACACCGAAAGGTCTTATGGCACCCACATACATCTTAAGATGAGTTTTAGAACACGTGGTGCCATTAAACTTGTCCATGACCGGTATTTTAAATTTTGGTGGAACCTGTGCATTTGGGAAAAGAGCTAAGGAGTCGACATTTGTCATGTCTTCGTGCTTTTTGATGTTCTTAGTGTTCTTTCCATGGCCTTAATTTTCTCCATCAATTTCTTAGCTTTGGGAAAGCTAGAGAAATCTCCACTTTGAAAAGGATTCGTAGTGGGAGAGGGAGTGGTTGTCTTTTAGTCCACAATAGGAGAGGTTGGAGTTTCAGGTGCTTTCCCATTATCAGTGAGATTGATAATGAGAGGAGTAGGGGCATGGCTAGTCTCGGCTTGGACAAATGCAAGCTCAACATGAGCAAGAGGGAGAGTGATAGTGGCATTGGTCATTACCTCACCTCATTAATGATTGACTAGCGTTGGGAGTTGAGGGCATTAGTAAAGGTGGCAGACTAGGGGTTAAGAGCATTGGTAAAAGTGTCAGTTTAGGTCTTAAGGGCGATAGCAAGTGCAGCTTGAAAAGTTTCCTCTCATTTTTTGAGGAGATTGGTGAAGAAGGTGCTCATCGCCTCTTGGTCGAAGTTGGAAGTGTTGGCCATTGGTACCTTGAAACAGAAAATAGATAGAAAAAAATGGGTAAGAAAACATAATTGTGAAGGAAAAATGATATGAATGTGAAGGTGTGAAAATGATTCCTTCCACATGGTTCGTCACCGAGTTTACATGTTGATGGGGTGAGTGTGTGAGGTGTTTTGGGGTAACGAACCACCAGTTTGGGTCTTTAAGGTGTTTGAGAGTTGAACATGTTGAGCTTATGATATTATGTATGCATGATCATGACGTGATGCTTGTTAAAAAAGGTTTCATGAATATGCAAGAGTATCGATTATTATGGTACATGGAACCTAAAGTCAAAGGCTAAGGCAACTATATGTACAAGGGAAAAAGGTGGTTTGATTTAAGGGTCTCCATCCCACTAGAGCATCAATATACTTAACCACATGTGAGGCAAGGAGCCTCGCATGGGTCCAATAGCACTGATTACTTATTACACCACTGAAATGATCGGGGATTCATCATAGGGTGTAATGCTTTCGCTATCTCCCAACATACTCAAAGAGAGTTGTCGAGCCATTGCTACTCACCATCCAAAAGTTTTCCTAACGCAAAGGTTTAGGCAAGGAGCCTTTATTATGTAAAGTGATGCAAGAAAGTCAAATTATACTTAAAGAGCCAAATAAAGATTATTTTGGAAAATTTTTTTCCTTAACCAAATAGTAATCCTCTGATTTTCCTTTTTTATTTTTTAAGAAAGGTGGCAAGTTTCCCATTGGAGTCGCCAGCTGTGAGGCCTCGTTCGAGCATCGGCCCGGCCCGTTAGAGGGAACTATGATGCTCATTCAGGTTTAAACTCACGATGGAACCCTCGAATTCGGATTGGTTGATTTTGAAAATGATTTTAGGAGTTACCACCCTAATTTATTTTTAAATGGAAAAATTAAGGAAAAACCCAATTTGACTCCAATTTATTAATTTTTTACTTTAATTTGCCTATGGATAAAATCACTAGCCTCGAACCAGGTTGAGTTCGGGGACTAGGTTTTTGGTTTTAAATAATCAAAATTTGGCTCCCAAGTTTAATTTGACTTTCAAAAATTGATTTCATGAATAACAAATATTATAAGATGATAATTGTGAATAAGATGCATGAATATGACATGAGTGCAAGGTGAAAATTAAAATAAAATATCCATAAATTAAAAAGGGAAAAAGAGATTGATAGAAATTTGGATTTGAGGTTTAGACTTAGATTCCAAACGTGCCCACGTACTCCATTGAATGGGGATCAAAATCTATATAGTTCATTCTACAATTAAATGAAGGGATTTGGGAGCTGATCAGATTGATTTTGATTTTGGTGTTGGTTTTGAGAGTGAGGAAAAAAGGTTGATACCTTTGCTTTTGATGGGCAGAGAGTTTTACCGGATCGAAGTTTTATTTTATCCAAACTGGGTGATTGGATTGATTTGAGGGATTAATTAATTAATTAAAATGATTAATTAACTAATTAATGTGATGAAATGGATGGATGGATAGATGGATTAATTAATTAAAAAGATTAATTAATTAATTTGGATGAGAGGTGGATTAAAAAGAAGGATTAATTTGATTTTAGAGAAAAAAGTGATTAATTAATTAATTAAAAAGATTAATTAATTAATTAATTGAGTAATTAATTTTGATTTTAAAAAAAGATTTTTAGTTAATTAAAAAGATTAATTAACTTGGTTAGAGTGAGAAAATTAATTAATTAATTAAAGACTGGTTGGAGGGAGAAGAAGAGAGAAATTAGTAGATAACCATCAATACTAATTCAAGAAGTGAAGATAAATAAGAAGTGGAGGGGGGTATTTATAGAAAAAGTGGGTGAGAGTAGTTTAGGAAGTGGAAAAGTGAAAATCTCAAAAGGGTAGAGCCAAAAAAAACTAAAAAAACAAATTGGGGGGTATTTTGGGGACTACAGATGAGCAGTGGGGCCTGCATCACCAGAGGCCTCGGCGGCTCCGCCGGGCCTTTGGATGGGACTACTGGCGACTAGTGCGCACCACCGCCAGAAGGATCGCTGGCGCCGCCCAGACCAGCTCTGGCGCCACTTGCGCCTTGGTGGGCGTGCTAGATGGAATTTCACTTTTTCACTTGGTCAGGTTTTGGAACTTCTAGATCAGTTTTTGGGGGGTTATAGAGCTCAGAAAAATTATCGGTCAGTGTTGATAGATTCAAAATTAATTTTAGAACATTTTAACAATCAGTTAGGGAGAAAATTCGGTCAATTTTAAAAAAATACTGCGTGATATAAAAGTTTCGATCAAGGTAGAAAAAGTGCCAGTATTTGAAAATTAAACATTCTCGTACTAATATGACTGAAAGTCCATTTTTAGCTTTGGGGGCACTGCCCCTTGCTTCCCTACAAAGGGCACTGTCCCCTTGACCCCTCCCCGCTAACCGACTAGCGGGATCGCCATGCTGCCTCTACGTAGCACACTATTCTTAGCAAGTGTTAAGCTGCGGCCAAATGATGAGGTGTAAAATTAAGGGTTCACAGGTATATTGATGCTCTAGTGGAATGGGGACCCTTAAACCAAAGCACCCTTCACCCTTTGTGCATGTAATCACCCTAGCATTAACCCTAAGTTCCATGTATCGTAATAACGGAGACATCTATATATATGCCTATGAAACCTTTTTGGCATGCATCACGACATGCATACATAACATGGGAAACTCGACAAAGCAACACCTCAAAGACCCAACTAGTGGTCTGTTACCCCAAATACCTCACACATTTACTTTGTCAACATGTAAACCTGGTGACCAACTATGTGGAAGGAATCCTTTTCCCAATACACCTTCACATTTATGCCTTTTTCACAATTCCATATTCTTACCCTTTTTCTCTGTTTGTTTTAAGGTATCAATGGCCAACACCTCTAGCTCCTTTGACCAAGATGCAATGTGCACCTTTTTCACAATCTTCTTAAGAAACAAGAGGAAACTTTTCAAACTGAACTCACCACCGCCCTTAAAACCCAAGTCGACACCTTCACCAATGCTCTCAATACCCAGTCTACCACTTTCACTAGTGCCTTCAATTCCCAATGCCAATCTATCATCAATGAGGTCAAGGAAATGACGAATACCACCATTGCTCCTCCTCCTGCTCAACTTGCTTCCACTCAAGCCGGAACCAGCCATGCCCCTACTTTCACTCCCCTTATTATCGATCTCAACGATAAAGGGAAAGCCCTCAAAACACCTACCTCTCCTCTTTTGGATATGAATGCCACTGCTCCTGCTTTCATTGTGAATCCTTTTCAAACTAGAGATTTCTCTAGCTTTCTCAAAGCCAAAAGATTGATGGAAAGGTTTGAAACCCTAGAACAATCCATCAAAAATATCAAAAGGCATGAGGACATGATAGATGTCAATTCCCTTGCTCTCTTCCTAAATGCCAGGGTTCCACCCAAATTCAAGATGCTCATGATGGACAAACTTAATGGTATCACTTGCCCCAAGACCCACCTAAAAATGTATATGGGTTCCATGAGACTTATTGGTGTAGATGATGAGCTTCTTGCTCAGTTATTTCAACAGTCATTGACTGGAGCTGCTATTAAGTGGTTATTAGATATGGACCAAAATCATAAGAAAACTTGGGATGACATCTGTAATGATTTTGTCAAGTAATACCACTGTAATATTGAGGTGGATGTCACCTGGCGAGATCTAGAAACCACTAAGTAAGGCCAAAGAGAGTCCTTCACTGCATTCCTTACAAGGTAGAGGGCAAAAGCAGCCTAAATGGTAAATCGTCCATCTGAGGAAGAACAAATCAAAATTATCATGAAGAATCTCCTCCCCCAGTACCAAATTCACTTACAAACCCAGTATCTCTCAGACTTTAAGGCTCTTGATAAGTGTTTAATTAACTACATTTTACCCCTTGTTCTTAATGTATTTTATCCTTAAATTGAGTTTGATTTGTTTGTTTAGTGCCTTTCCAGAGTTCTTTTATGTTTTTAGGGGCCATGGATCAATTTATGAAGAAGCTACAAAGCCAATGAGCGAAAATGGAAGAAAATGGGCAAAGGATTGAAGCTCATCTCTGTGACACGGCCAGCACCATGGCTTTGTCGCTGCCCGTGTCATTTAGTGCCAATTCTAATATTTCTAGTAGCTTCACACAGCTTGAGACACGGCCATGGTGCATAGCCATAGTGTCAATATGCCCAGAGACACGGCCGTGTCACTGGTCGTGTATTGAACCCAGAATCGCACCTATATAAAAAAATTGACACATAAAACTAGAGGAGAGCTGCCACAGAGCAAAAAATGAAGATTTAAGGGTCGGCTAAGCCCTAGAGTCACGGGAGAGGCTTGAAGGCTTGAGATATTGATGATTTAATCGAATCAAAGACCAAGATCCAAGTGGATGTGGAAGATTGAAGAGAAGATTTCAAGAAAACATCTTCAAGATCTGTTTGAGATTTCTTTCTCCTTTATTTTCTGCATCTTTTTTCTTTAATTTTAATATGAACTAATTCCATTTGCAATGAACCCTAGTTTTGATTGTATAGATTGAAGGATTTAAACTTTAATCAATTCATCTTTGGTTGTTTTATTTTCATGATAAATCTTATTATTCCAATTAGCAATTGCTAGCTTGTTGATTGGATATTGTTTCTATATTGGATGAGTAGAGATACCCTGATATAGATAGATCACTCATGGGAATAGAGAGTTGATTGGGGTGCTAGAGATAGACCTACAAAACTTTTTTGGATGTTAATCTCTTGAACTTAATGCTGCTCCTATTTGATTATAAGTTGAGAAGAGATTCCCCTATATTACTTAGGAAGTTAGGGATTTAATCACTTGAGAAAGGTTTTTATCTAATTTAGTGAGAGTCCAATTCAATCCATTGTTTGATATGCATAAGTAACTAAGGGGATTTATATTTAGATTAGCTTTGCCTAGATTATTTCCATCAATATCATTTACTTGCTTTCTTAGGTTAGCTTAGTTAATTTAGCTTAGTTTAATTAATCTTCATCTTAATTATTCACTAGACAATAGTTGAAGTTTATGCTAGTACTTATATACTATCCTTATGGAGATGATACTCATATTCACTACTTTATAACTTGATAATGACCTGTGCGCTTGCAGTTTGTTAGTGTGCATTTTGGCACATATAGTTTTTGGCGCCATTGCCAAGGATTGTTTTATAATATTAGCAATATTAATAGAGATTATTGATCTAGTTTTTATCTTTATATTTTCGTATTCATTTTTTTTTTGCTTTCCTTGTTTTATTTTTTTTATTTTTACTATTTTATTTGTTTTTTCTATTTTATGTTTTTGTTTTGTTTTAAATTTGCGTTACCAAAAAAAAAAAAGAAAAAGAAAAATCTCTCCATGGCTGATCGAAACTATTAGGACTTGAACTTTTACCTGAATACAGAATAGGGATACTAGGGAAATCAGTATCATGATCATGGGTACATCTATCACATTGATTTCCTAGAGGAATATGGATGGGAAGTACCAACAGAGAAGTCATCCTTTGAGCTTGCATTAGAAAGATTCACGACGTCTACGGAGAATTGGGTTGGGGAATTGGACAAAAGAAATGAGGCATTAGCAGTTCACTTCCCAACTCAATTTGAAATGGACACTACATTGGAGGATAACGAGCATGCACAAGAGGAGCAGAGGTTGGAACAAATATTTGTGACTTTAGTGGAAGCTATAGAGAAAAAATTCCAGAGCATCGAGACAGCTTTGAAGCACCAATAGACTTCTCTTCACAATCTAGAAAATTTCGCTGGGCAAATTTTGAGACTGCTAAGTGAGAGACCTGAATGCAATTTGTCTAGCGAAACTAAAGCCATTCCGAGAGAACAACAAAGGACCACTATCACAACTTGGCTGTGGAATGATGATAGTGATAAAGTAGAGAATAGTAAGGACAATTTGGGGCTGCTGCACACAAAATTTGATGATTACTTAAGTGAGCAACCCCAAATCCAGCAATGGGACATGAATGGAGTTGAGTCAAGTGTTGAAGAACTCTCTTTTGATGATAGTGAGATATGGGAGAACATGGAGGGGGAAGCTATGCATGCTGACAATCACACCTCCCCTATCATTCTAGCCCTCTCATCTTTTGAAGAGAATAGAAATAAACCACTCACAACCCCAATAACCACCCTTCCTTTACCCCAATTTCCATCAAATGAACACCTAGCCACATATGATCCTACACCTTTGCCACCTTTCTTTAAGTGTGTATTTGTTAGAGAATTAAGCATGTGGCCAGTACTTGTAGTCTCTAAATTTTTTTTGGAGAGGGAAAATCTATTTTATGGAGGTGTTAAAGCAAAAGGTTAGTGAATTTGGGTGGAGCATCTTAGAATTGCAAGAGGTGGCTACCATTGGCAATGTCCATGATTTCTTTAGTGCTGAAGCTAAAATCCTTGCATTTAGTCTGTGGGTAACATTGTTTGACGATGGTTTTAAACCTAGCAAGCTTCAGTTTACACAAAATAGAGAATCAAAAATAATTTTTGTTGCTGCAAGAAGGATATGCATAGGCCACAACCTTTGCATATTCTTCTTTATCTTAGTTTATGGAGGTAGACAGCATAAGGAAACCTCTGAGCCATTGGTGGAAGATGAATAATGATCATGTTTAGCTAATACGATGTTAAAGAAGCGCTAAATGGGAGCCAACTCATTGATGGTCTATTTTAGTTTTTATTTTTATTATCTTTTTGTTTTATTTTGTTTTTATTTTACTTTGAATGGATCTTACTTTGGTTGTAGTTCGATTTTTCTCAATGCAGAAACATTGATCATGGTACATTCTCACTGGAAGGAGCACCAGCATGATTGATATGGTATATCATTCAAGGCAATTAATTCTCTCTTTTACTTTTTCATTTTCCTTGTTTATAAAACATTGGGGACAATGTGTTACTTAAGTGTGGGGAAGAGGTATATTATTATGCCTTATCTTTTATTGAATCTTACGATTGAGTAAATACAATAATGGTGATAGTTTGATTTGAATTTAACTCTCTTTAGTGATTAATTGGTCTAATTTTGCTTTGACAATGACTTGTTGTAGTGTGGATTGAATGTGGTCATGATTAGGAAATTAAATTTTTGCAAATCTTTTTGCCTGAAATTTGAAACTTTAGTTACACTTTTTGAGCCTATTTTATTCCACTGTTACTTTTGTTTTAGTTTAGTAGAAATGCTTAATACCTTAGGTAGCTTGACTATTTTTCTTGAAAAAAAAACATAAGTATATAAAAAAAAGATTATGCAAAGGAGCTTTGAAGATGTTTATCTATTCCACTACTCTTGACTCTTTAAACACAAGGGATTGAGAATATGAATAGTGTTAGTAGCCATTTGAATGTGTGATTCTAGTTGAGTAACTAGAGGCCGACACCACAAGTGTTTGCATTCTCGTAAAAAGGCTAGTATGACAGTTCAAACAAGTCGGGCTCCTTAAGTAATTAAAAAGAAAACATGAATTAAAATGTATAGTCAATGAAAAGTCAAGTGAGTAGTTAGGCACCTAAAGGAAAAATCCTTATAAATCTACTTTCTTTAACTTTTGTCTCTGGGGAATTATTTGCTCAAACTTGTAACTTTAGAATTTAGGTTTTAGGTTTTTGAGATTTGTTTTAGAGATTTCTTGATTTGGCTACCATGTTTGAATCTTGCTGATTTTAAGTTGTCAATCTTTTTGAATTTCTTTAACTAGAGAGGGTAGGTTTCATTTCTTATTATTGTCATGATTTAATTTGCTTGAGGATAAGCAAATACTCAAGTGTGGGGGAATTTGATAAGTGTTTAATTAACTACATTTTACCCCTTGTTCTTAATGTATTTTATCCTTAAATTGAGTTTGATTTGTTTATTTAGTGCATTTCCAGAGTTCTTTTATGTTTTTAGGGGCCATGGATCAATTTATGAAGAAGCTACGAAGCCAACGATCGAAAATGGAAGAAAATGGGCAAAGGATTGAAGCTCATCTTTGTGACACGACAAGCACCACGGCCGTGTCCCTGCCTATGTCATTTAGTGCCAATTCCAATATTTCCAGTAGCTTCACATGGCTTGAGACATGGCCGTGGTGCGTAGCCATAGCATCGACATGCCCAGAGACATGGCCGTGTCACTGGTTGTGTCCTAAACCCAAAATCGCGCGTATTTAAAGAAACTGATGCAGAAAACTAGAGGAGAGCCGCCACAGAGCAAAAAACGAAGATTTAAGGGTCGGCTAAGCCCTAGAGTCATGGGAGAGGCTTGAAGGCATGAGATATTGATGATTTAATAGAATTAAAGACCAAGATCCAAGTGGATGTGAAGATTGAAGAGAAGATTTCAAAAAAACATCTTCAAGATCTGTTTGAGATTTCTTTCTCCTTTATTTTTTGCATCTTTGTTCTTCAATTTTAATATGAACTAATTCTATTTATAATGAACCCTAGTTTTGATTATATAGATTGAAGGATTTAAACTTTAATCAATTCATCTTTGGTTGTTTTATTTTCATGATAAATCTTATTATTCCAATTAGCAATTGCTAGCTTGTTGATTGGATATTGTTTCTATATGGGATGAGTAGAGATACCCTGATATAGATAAATCACTCATGGGAATAGAGAGTTGATTGGGGTGCTAGAGATAGACTTACAAAACTTCTTTGGATGGTAATCTCTTGAACTTAATGATGCTCCTATTTGATTATAGGTTGAGAAGAGATTCCCCTATAATACTTAGGAAGTTAGGGATTTAATCACTTGAGAAAGGTTTTTATCTAATTTAGTGAGAGTCCAATTTGTTTGTGGCATATTTATATGGTTTTTGTGTGTGTTAATTTAAGCATTTTGTGATTAATTCATGTTTATGTAGGTTAGAATGTGTTATTTTACCTTTTTTAGTTTGAGGAAGGTTTTAGCTCATTTTGCAGGAATTAAGCATTAAATGGAGCAAAAGAAGGAGATTTGGGCAAAGCATGTGCAACAGGCCTGAAAAATCTTGCACATAGCCTAGCCAGAGCACGCAAGGCAACTGCCTAGGAGCCCCAGCTTCCCAGCGCTAGCTGCCAAGGGCCAGCGCACGCCAAGCAGTAGGCAGCAGCAGCAGCACTCCCAGCAGCGTCCGCAGCGGTCGTCCAGCGTGCGCAACGGGCTGTTTCCAGTAGGCCATGTTCAGCAGCACAAGCTACCCAGTCCCAGTGTCTGCTGCGAATGAAGATCTTAGCCCAAGCTCGCCAGCTGCCTAGCCCCAGCGCCCAGCTGCCCAGTCCCAACACGTGTCGCAAAGAGCTGATTAGTTTAGGAAATGTTGATCTGAATTTTTTGTTTCCTTTTCCATTTAGGTTTTTGGTTTTTATAAGTTATAAATAGATCAGAATTAGGGAGAGAGAGGGGGTCTGGAGTGTTGGATTTACAAATTGTAATTAGCATAAAACTTCATTGGATTTTCTTAGTTAATTTTCTAGATCGTATTTCGAGATTAGGCATCCAAAATTTTGTTCTTGGGAATTTATTTGGGAAAATTCAAGAGATTGAATTTAATCAATTCGGTTGTAAGGTGAGGATTGATTCTTATTTCTCCAATTTAATTATTCTAGGTTAATTAAATCAATAGTATTGTTTTGATGGATTCAGTTAATTATATTGAGAATGAGATGATTTCTTTATTTTCCATGAGCTAATTTCAATTTAGTCTAGGGTTTGTATGATGTGTTCATGATATGGAATTGAATTAAATCCCAATCAATTATTCTTTTTATTCTTAATTGAATTGGCTAATTGTTTAAGAAGAATTGCTTAACTACCAATTGTTTTACTTAGGTTTTGAATGAAGGAACGAGAGTTGAAGTTCAATTCCCGATTTCATTCTTTTAAGATCTTAAAATGAATTAGAAATATAAGTTTTAAGATTAAGTCCTTGTTCTTAATGTATGAACTGATAGAATGATTTCTATGAATACAAGTGCTAATAGACTGATTTTTATCCTTTGATTCATTAGAAACTAGGGCTTTAGCATAATTAATTGAGACTATTCTCGAACATAGAGGATTGATAAACTGAATATAAACCCTGGACTATCTTTATTCATTAAATTTTCACTTATTCACATCTGTATTTTCTTTTAATTTATTGTTTTGCTATTAGTTGTTTAAAATTCAAAAATCAAACAAATCTTTTTATATTTAATTTGCTTTCACAAAGAAACAAGTAATTTCCATTTGCAATTCCTTGAGAGAATACGACCTTGGGTGCTTCCTATATACTACAATTGCCCTGTATACTTGCAGGTCGCTTTTGGATAGTATATTTTGAGGCGAACACAATTCACTCCATTGTTTGATATGCATAAGCAACTAGGGGGATTTATATTTAGATTAGCTTTGCTTATATTATTTCCATCAATATCATTCACTTGCTTTTGTAGGTTAGCTTAGTTAAATTAATCTTCATCTTGATTATTCACTAGACAATAGTTGAAGTTTGCGCTAGTACTTATATACTATCCTCGTAGAGACGATACTCATATTCACTACTTTATTACTTGATAATGACCTGTGTGCTTGCAGTTTGTTAGTGTGCATTTCGGCACATAAACTCTTATTATTATAGCTTTTAAAATCGAGGATTTGATTTAGTCTGGTCAAATCAAGGATGAATCCTTGAGTTTGAGGTACCACAAGAACACTAATTTCACCTCCAACACCACACATTCTGCCCCCTCAAAAGGGAGGAGAAATTAATATTGTCTCTTACCATCAACCAATGAGATTGGAAAGAAGCTTTTTTGAATTAGGAATGCCTTTGAGCACCATCTATAAGAAGGCTCTGAAAGCCCATCTTGTCAAACCTTTAGAGCCAAGACCGCTCCTAAATCCTTTGCCCAAGAACTATAATGCTAATGAGTGATGTAATTATTACCAAGGACTCGGGCATAAAATTGATGATTGTAAAGCTCTAAGACATCGAATCCAGGACCTAATAAATAGTAGGGACATCATTGTTCTGAGAGCTAAACCTAACATCACCACAAATCCTTTGCCTAACCACCAGGCAAATGCCAACTTCATTTCTTCTGATGAACTGAGATTTGATCCTCTCTCCCTCATCTACCCCACTTTAAGTTATTGTTACGTACTTCATCTAAATGACTTTATCACCAAAATCGATTCAATTACTCAAAGTGGAAGAGTTCTCCCACCACCTTCACAACCCACATATTCAAACCCAGTAAGTCATGTCGTCCCTCCTCCTGTTGAAAAATTAAAACCCCATAATGAACTTGAGAAGGACCCTATTTTCAAGCAATTGAAGAAAACCTAAGTAAACATATTAATAAGGAGCCTCATCTAGTCCTCTTACCTTCAACTCCAAGCTCTTTACAAGGCCTTGAATCAATGTCAGGCTCCTATTGACATCTCTCCTTAGACCTTCGTGGCATCTTTAACCAACACTGTCAAATTCATGACCATTTCTTTAAGTGATCATGATATCCCTTATTGAGAAGAAAGTCATAACCATGCTCTCTACATCACAGTGATGACCTAAGGCAAAATTGTGCCTATGGTGTTAGTAGATAATGGGTCCTCTCTGAACGTATGTCCACTAAAAGTGGCCAGCTGCCTAGGATTAGAGGCTTCGGATTTCATTCCATCGGACCAAGTGGTGAGAGCATATGACAACACCAAGAGGGAAGTTTTGGGAGTAGCAAATCTTTATGTCATAGTTAGATCGGTGACAATGCTAATCACATTTCAAGTGATTGATGTGCCAGCCTATTTTAACCTCTTACTTGGTAGGCCATGGATCCACCAAGTGAATGCAATTCCTTCCTCCTTACACTAGAAGTTAAAGTTTCCCCATGGTACAAATATCATAACCATCCGAGCTGATGTACATAGGAAGAGTGACATTCCAAGCTCTTTGCCAATTTTGGAAATTAAGCCTAAACCCTCTACCATTCCTTTGTCAGGCTTCTCATTTGACACTATCTAGTTCATTCAAGAGGATGGTAAATAGTTTGATCCTTTTGACTTTGATCCATATTGTAAAGTGGTAGTAGCTAACATAATGAAGAAAATGGATTATTTTCTAAGTTTGGGACTTGGAAGAAACCAACAATGGATTGCCCAATTTCTTGAGTATCCCACTGTCACTCCTCCTTTCAGTCTTAGTTATGCACCTAAACTTGAATATATTATAGAATTAGAGGAAAAGGTCAAACTGAGAGTCGAGACCAAAAGGCAAGGTGAGACTTATGATTGGCCTATGAGCCTCTATTTCAAAACTCTTAATGGGTATTTTGTGAAAGAGGGAGAAGATTTTCCTTATTGTGGCTTTCCTAAACTATGGTTATGTCCTATTTCTAAGAAACTGATCCTCGGTTTTGAAATTTTCTTTGATATCAGGCTCAACCTAAAAGAGGGCGAGCCCATCTATCAATTGGAGTAGGATTGGGAAGCAAGCATGGAGCCCTCTCTTTTTGAGACCATCCACATGATCACTAACCACTAAGAACTTGATCCCACCAAGCTCATTCAACCATCCCAAGTACCGCTAAATAACTGGTATTTTAAGAAGAGCACCAGTCCTGTTATGTCCTCATCCGAGTCTTCTGAGTTTGAATTTAAGTCTAAGTCCCTTGAGTCTGAATATGAGTATGTGGTGACCTTTCAGTCTTTTGTGTTTGATTTTGTAACCCATCTCATAGGCTTGTCCTTTCAAAACAATATAACTCATAATGATAGGACCTTAGTCTTTAATAAATGAACAAGTTTTCTGCTTACTTTCCTAACTCTTTATGCTCTGCATTCTCTGATTCATCATTAAATGAGAAATCTTAAAAAGAAAAAGAAAGTAAAAAAGAGATGAAAAAAATGAAAAAAGCAAAGAACCAATCAACTATTGCATAGAGGATAATCATAAAATTATATACATTACATCTACATATGCTGACACACAGGCATTAGTTAAAAAAATTCGTGAGCTCTTAGACTATTTTGCATGGCAGCCCAAGGACATGGTAAAGGTAGATCTAAGCATAGTAGTTCATAATATCCTAACTTACGAGCATGTGACACCTGTAAAAGATGAAGCTGAGAAGAATGAAGGCAGAATGGTCTCTAAAAATCAAGGAGGAGGTAACCAAGTTGTCAGATAATGGGTTTATCAAACCCATCACTTACCCCTCATGGTTGGTCAACATAGTCCCTATTCCTAAGAAGGATGGAAAAGTTTGGATGTGTGTTGATTACAGGGACCTCAACAAAGCTTGCCCAAAGGATGATTTTTCTCTACCCTATATCGATTTACTTGTATACTATATGGCTGGTGCATCTGTGATCTCCTTAATCGATCTCTATGCGGGCTACAACCAGATCTAAGTTTATACCCCTAATATGGAAAAGACATCCTTTGTGATAGAATGGGGCACGTATTGTTATTGGGTGATGCCTTTTGGTTTGAAAAATATTAGGGCAACTTATTAAAGAATGGCCACTACTATATTTTATGACATGATACACAAAGATGTCGAGGTATATGTGGATGACATGGTAATAAAGTTTGGAACTCCTGAAGGCCATTTCAAAGCTTTGGACTGATTTGTCACTAGGCACAAATAGTATAACCTCAAGTTAAACATAGCTAAATGCCTTTTCGATGCCTCTTTAGGTGTATTTTCGAGGCACCTAGTCAGCAAAAAAGGTATAGAAGTAGATCCAGCTAAGTCAAAGGTAATTATAGAAATGCCTCCCCCTAAAACTAAAAAGGAGATTAGAGATTTCCTAGGTAGCTTACAGTATATTAGCCATTTTGTTGCATAACTAGCATATACCTATGGGCCGATTTTCAAACTACTAAGGAAAGGAGCCTCTAAGTAGTGGAATGAAGAATGTCAATAAGCCTTTGATAGAATTAAGCAATTCCTCCTGAACCTACCAATACTGCAACCTCTGAGGCTAGGTTAGCCATTGTTACTCTATTTATCAGTAACTTCAAAAGCTTTAGGTGCAATACTTGCTCAAAATGCCCCACTCATACAAAGTACTATTTAAGCAAATGTATGTTAGCACATGAGCTTAGACATAACCAGATCGAGTAATTATGCCTAGCCTTGGTTTGGGTATGCCACAAGCTCTAGCACAACCTATGCTTATACATAACCTATATGCTAGCTGACAGGAGCCTCTTGAAATTCCTTATAGAGAAGCCAGTTCCTTACAAAGAGGCCAGTTCTTGATAGCAAGATGGCACAATGGATGGTAGTTCTCATAACATTTAACCTAAAGTATGTCCAAAGAAAAGTGACTAAAGGAAGCATAATTGCTGACCAACTGGCCCCTGTGGAAGGTGAAGTATTTGAGCTTGAATTTTCTGATGAGGACATCTTGATTATAGATCATAAAGTATGGAAGCTATTCTTTGACGGTGCCTCCAATAGTAAAGGCTATAGAGCTGGCATAGTTCTGGTCACCCCTAAAGGAGATCATTTGCCTATGGCAATCAAGCTAGTATTTGGGGTAACCATCAATGAATCAGAATATGAGGCATACATAGTTAGTCTAGAGGTAGCCATTAAAATGAGAATAGACTACTTGGAGGTCTACGAGGATTCTAATCTCATTGTTTCCCAAGCTCTCGGTAAGTGGAAAATTAGAGAAGAGCATTTGGTTCCTTACCATCAACGCTTGAATGACTTAACTGAGAATTTTCATGGACTTTCATTTCACTACTTGCCAAGGGTAAAGAATCAATTCGCCAATGCTTTAGCCACCTTAACCTCAATGCTAGACATGAGCAATAATGAGATACTGTGAACCCTCAAATTTGCACCTCCTAATTCGGCTGCAGCTTGACACCTACTAAGAATAGGGTGCTATGTATATGGCGGTACCGCTAGCTGGTTAGCGGGCAGGGGTCAAGAGGGCAGTGCCCCTTGCGGGGTGCAGGGTAGCGCCCCATTGAAAAATAAATTTCTTGAGTCTTTCCTTCTCCAGTCGACCGTCTTTTAATTACGAACCCACAGGATTAAACTGAGCTCAAATCAAAATTGAAACGGATCCAAAATGGATGAAAAAGTAGAAAATAGGTCGAACCAGCTCGCCAGCGCACGAGAGGCGCAATACTGTCCTGGGCGACACGTCGGCGGCACATCTGCTATGCCACCGTCAGGGTAGCACGCCTTTTGTACTGCCATATGGGCGGCATATCTGCTAAAATTGGTGCTGGTAGCCAAGCGGCATGCTCAACGTGCCGCCCAAATGCCCAGCATGTCGCTGGTGCTGCCCATGCCGCCGGCGACATGCTGGTGTCGTCGTCCGTACTGCTGGCACCCCTTCGCCAAATCTATAAATAGAGTCTCCTTCCAGCTCATTTGGGGGGAATGCCAAGGACAGAAATTCTCTCTGATACATTTCATCACGCTATTTTGCTAACCTTTTGCTGTTAAGGTTCAACTTCAAGATCCTAAATCCAAAGTGGAGCTTAGATCCGGAGTTAAGCTCGTCCTATTCATCCAAAAATCAAGGAAAGCAAACGTATAATCTTCTTTCTATTTTCAAAATTCTAAACTTAGATCTAGAATTCTCTTTAGGTCTAAAACTGAAAAGATCTAAAATTTATTAATTTAAGAATTAGAATTAAGTTAATAAATAAATCAACACATTTTTATAACCCCTCCTTCATAAGAAGGAAGAACTACGTGGGGTTTGATTACTATTGAATAGGATACATAGGCTGCCATTATGAAGGGCATCAACTCCAAAACTTTTTTATCAATATTCTTGTTTTTCTTTTATTTTGATTTATTTATATTTTTTTTATTTATGATATTATATTAGTTTAGTTGGGGAATGTGTGCTTTTCCTAATACTCATAAGGGCTCGAGGAAAGATCCTCTTTATTTCAATTATTTTGATATTGTAATAATTAAGTAGGATTTATCGAACATTGGGATAAATCAAACATTTTTTGGAGATTGGTGCATTTTCCTAATACCCTTGTTCACTCGCAGATTGGTGCATTTTCCATTGGGATAAATCAAACATTTTTTGGAGTCAATTAATTTGGGTTTTTCTTTAATTTTCCCAATTAAAATAAATAAATTAAAGTGGCGAGTCACTTTCACAACTTTCAAATCACAAAGATCAATTTTCTGAACTCACGGCAAGTTCCAATCGTGGAGTTTCTCCCGAAGAGCATTTCGATTCCTTGGCGGATTGGACCAGTGCTCGGGCGAGGCCTCACAATTGGCGACTCCACTGGGGACTTAAAATCTTTTTCAAATAAAAGATAAAGTGGATTACTTTTGGTAAAATACCGAGTTTGGCTTTAAACACGAAGTAACTCTGTCATGCATCACTACATCGGACTCCTTGTCCAAAAACCCTAGCTTCCTAGGAAAATAAAGGGTAGAAAGTAACATTGAGTGGGCAACCTTCCTTAGACCTGCTTGCCAATAGTGAAATCATCCAGCCCACAACATATCCTCTAATCCTTTTAGAGGTGTAACGAGTATGCACGTACCATTGGACCCACGCGAGGTTCCTTGTCTCACATGTGGTTAGGTATATCGCATCTATAGTGTGATGGGTTCCCTTTTAAACCATCCTAACCCTCTCATGTAATGACTCATAGAACCTTCCTTTAGGATTGTATGTACCATAATATTGAACTTGGTATATCATTATCATGAAACCTTTTTATTCATGCATACATACATGCATAGCTTGAACCTTGTGAAGAGTCAAAAACCTATCCAAACATCTTCAAACCCAAAACCCATGGTCCATCTAAACCCATGGTCAATACCCAAAGCCTATGGTCCACCTAAACCCATGGTCAACACCTAAAGTCCATGGTTCACCTAAACCCTTGGTCAACACCCTAAAGCTTATGGTCCACCTAAATCCATGGTCAAAACCCAAAACCTATGGTTCACCTAAACCCATGGTCAACACCTAAAGCCTATGGTCCACTTGAACCCATGGTCAAAACTCAAAGCCCATGGTCTACCTAAACCCATGGTCAAAACCCAAAGCCCATGGTCCACCTAAACCCATAGTCAAAACCCAAAACTCATGGTTCACCCAAAACTCATTGTTCACCCAAAACCCATAGTCCAGTCCTATCCAAACCCATGTCAAACTCATGGTAAAAATAAACCCATCTATGGTACCCTTATCCTTTTCCATAACTCTTATCCAAGCTAAACACTAACCTAGCCCAAGCTAAACACTGACATAGCTTTATCTTTCATAATTCTTACCGAAGCTAAATACTAACCTAGCTTTCATCTTTCACAACTCTTATCCAAGCTAAACACTGATCTAGCTTTCATCTTTCATACTCCTTACCCAAGCTAAACACTGATATAGCATTATCCACAACCATCCTTACCAAAGCTAAATACTGACTTAGCATCACTCTTATCCTTACCCAAACTAAATGCTGACTAGGTTTCATCTCTTACATCACTATCCAAATCCATGGCCCATCTAAGCTCATGATCTAGTCTAACCCATTATCCAACTATCACCAAGCCCATGGTCTACCCAACATCCAAATCTATGGTACATCCATACCCAATTGCAAAACCCATGGTCATGCTATCCTTAAGCCCATGGTAAACCATTCCTAAATCACAATCCCAATCACCTAAAGCTAAATTCTGATCTAGCGACTCAAAGTTAAAATCTGACCTAGCCACCCTAAGCTAAATTCTGATGTAGCCATCCGAAGCTAAATTCTGACCTAGTTACCCCAAGCTAAACTCTGACCTAGCTACTTAAAGCTAAAATTTGACCTAGCCATCCAAAGCTAAAATCTGACCTAGCTCTCTTAGCTAAATACATACCTAGCTAACATCATACACCTCTACCCTCATCTTAACCTATACACCATCAACTTAACCACAAGACACTGTCATCCATTGTCATTAAACCTAAGATCCTTTGGTTTGTCACACCTCTCCATAACCCTTTTTTTCCAAAGCTTGATGCTAATCCAGTTCCTTTTCCCCTTTAAAGGTTGACAAGATGTCTGTTGCTGGAGATGAGATCACCGCTACCAGAGCTGATGAAATTTTTTACGAGCTTCTTGCTAAGCTCTCTGAACACCAAGAAACTATGATGAAAAGGCAAAAAGCCCTTTTCCAAGACATGCTCAAAGCCCAAAGGAGGGCTATCATGGAGGATGTCCATACCATATTGAAACAGACCTCTTTGGCCCAAAACTCAACCGACCCAAAACTACTCAAATCCGACCTAAGACCTGCTCTTTATCTTGTTTATGGATTCACTTCCAGAGTTGAATCCAAAGACAAAGAACCTGCAAACACGGACATCATTCCACCACTACCTATTCCATCACCTGAATTCCTCAAAAACAACTCACTCTATCAACCCATGATAGTTCAACCACCAAATTTCACCCCTACTCTCACTTCCTGACCTGCGAATCCTTTTCAAAGGAAGGAAGTTAACCTTGAATCAAAGCCTTTTTGGAAAAAGTGAAGCACATGGAAAAAATGCTGAAGAATCTAAAGAAAAAAGAGGACCTAGTTGATACAAACTCCCTAAGCTTATTTCCCAATGCAAGAGTTCCACCAAAGTTCAAGATGCCGAATTTGGACAAATTTGATGGTACTACTTGCCCCAATATCCATTTAAAAATGTATATGGGGGCAATGCATCCCTTTGGTATCAATAATGAGCTCCTTGTTCAACTTTTTCAGCAAACTCTTACTGATCCTACCCTAAGATGGTTTATTAACTTAGATGTTACCCAAAAACAGACTTGGGAGGACATTTGCAAGGCATTTGTCGAACAGTACCACTACAATAGTGAAGAGGACATTACAAGAAGGGATTTAGAAAACACAAAGCAACTTCCTAATGAGTCCTTCTCCATGTTCTTTACTAGGTGGAGGGCTAAAGCTGCTCAAATGGTAAATAGGCCAACCGAGCAAGAACAAGTAGATATCATTGTCAAGAATCTACTTCCTGCCTACAGAGCCCACTTGTTAACACAATACCTACCCACCTTCAGAGCTTTGGTTGTAACTACATCAAAAGTTGAAGAATGCATCCAAAGTCAATCATTTCAAGCTGAATTCCCCACCACCAACCTGAATAGTGATGAGGAATCTAGTTCTAGCTCAACTCCACCTTACCTCAGCCCCAGAAGGCATATCATAGAGTAGTTCAAGTTCAGCTAATCTGACCTATCTGAGATTGAATTTGAAGTATAAGCCTGAGTCTAAGTCTGAATCTTAAAAGTCTGAGTCAGAGTCTATCGTCTTATTTTTCTTTATTCTCATTGACCATAGCAGTTTCTTTTGTCATCTTGCAAAAAATTTTCCTTTATAGTAATGCATATACATTTTCTTTTCATCTTCCTTGTTTAGTCCAGCATGGATGAGCCGTTAAAAAAAAAAAAAAAAGAGAGAAAAAATGAAAAAAAAGGAGAAAAAGAAAAAGAGGAAAAAAGAGAGAAATGAACAAACGGTCAACTATTAGCACATGTTAGAATTTGAGGTGCCATCAACAATTGCACCTAATCAAAGAAGGTCAAATAGTTGAAGCATAAAGAGCAAATCAAATGGAATTACCTATTGCACATTAGGTAATCAAACAATGCACCTCAACAAGGTCAATAAGTTTAGAAAAGACCTTTGTCAAATCTAGAATTCAAAGGCCAGGGCCCCCCAAAGCAGCTGCCCAAATCATGGTGAAATATTTTCTCCTAAATGCAAGCTTGCTAAGCTAAAAATCCAAAAATGGCAGCTTAGGCAAAAGTTAGAGCTGAGAAAGAGAGAGAGAGAGAGAGAAAGCTCATCCAAGTCATTTTCTCTCATGTCCAAAGTTATCAAATCATCTTCAATCAATCTGTTATCCTTCCTAACCAAAGGTTTATTCTCTAAAGGATATACAATCTTCTATGCTCTTATCCTACAATGGGGGCATGTCTTCCTAGGTTGTCATCTATTATCAATCCATCCCGTCATTTAGCTCAAAGATCTAAGGCACAATCCCTCATACATATCTCCAGTCCATCACATCCTTATCTCTCATTTGGAAGCATGATTCTCAATTTATCTTCTTCCACTAGCCCTTTAGCCATTCCTAAGGGCTCTTTGTTTCAACTAGTACAATTTACAATTAAAGTGTCACTCCAAGAGTCTCTTTAATCTCAAACAGTAAGAAAAGCTTAACTTGCTCTTTTCCACTATTCATGCTACAAAAAGTAAAATCATATGACCTTCATGATTCTTTTCAGAAGTTTCAGCCTACCTTCAAACCATTCTCGAATTTTATGAAATCATATTGTTCCATCCCAAGCCTCATTGGCAAATCATACTCCATACCAGCCATTCCTTGGTATAATCTCAAAATGAGTAGAACCAGAATTCCCAAGTCTATCAGGGCATATCATCTTTAAATCTAGTTTCCTTGGCAAAACTAGAAGTCAAGGCATATCTCCCAAAAAGCCTTCATCAAGAAGCCTAAACTAAAAGCCTTCATCAAAGAAGCTCAAATCCAGAAGCCTTCATCAAGAAGCCCAAACCAAATGCCTTCATCGAGAAGCTCAAAACCAAAAGCCTTCACCATGAAGCCCATTCCTAAAAAGCCTTCTTCAAGAAGCCTAAATGTAGAAGCCTTCATTAAGAAGCCTACTCCCAAAAGCCTTCGCCATGAAGCCCTAAACCAAAAGCCTTCATTAAGAAGCTCAAATCCAAGAGCCTTCATCAAAGAAGCCAAAATCCAAAAGCCTTCACCATGAAGCCCTAAACCAAAAGCCTTCATTAAGAAGCTCAAATCCAAAAGCCTTCATCAAAGAAGCCCAAATCCAAAAGCCTTCACCATGAAGCCCACTCCCAAAAAGCCTTCGCCATGAAGTTTAGATCCAAAAGCCTTCACTATGAAGCCCATTCCCAAAAAGCCTTCACCATGAAGCCCACTCCTAAAAGGCCTTCATTTATGAAGCCTATGATCTCCTTTAAAAGCAAAATCAGATTAAGCCTTTCAAATGGAT
This sequence comes from Reutealis trisperma, assembly GCA_947687605.1. Classification (NCBI taxonomy): domain Eukaryota; kingdom Viridiplantae; phylum Streptophyta; class Magnoliopsida; order Malpighiales; family Euphorbiaceae; genus Reutealis; species Reutealis trisperma. The sequence goes on along the minus strand of CANTUT010001063.1, from coordinate 225,009 downwards.
TTCCTTCACCAGGCCTACCCTCATTAGCTAAGACCTTTCCCTATAAGGACTAATCCTCAACCATAACTTTCAATGGGCAAATCGAGTCAAGCCACCCATGTTGACATTCCCACACCCCTCGTCTTTCAGAGACATAACCTTCTCTAAATCTAACACCAAAGCTAAACAGATAGCTTTGATTCCAGCTTTTCTAACATCAAGCCCAAATAGATAGCTTTGATCCCAAACTTTCCCAACCAACAAGGCTGAATAGATAGTTCTCACCTTAATCCTCCTAACACCAAAGTCGAACAGATAGCTTTGATCCCAATCCTTCTAATACCAAAGCCAAACAGATAGCTTTGATCCCAACTTTCTCAACCAATAAGGCCGAACAGATAGTTTTGACCTCAATCCTCCCAACCACCAAAGCCAAATAGATAGCTTTGATCCTAATCTTCCCAAACATCAAAATCAAATAGATAACTTTGATCATAATCTCCTCAATAGTAGGGCCAAATAGATGGCCTTGCTAAACTAATTTGAATTCCCTAGGTGGACTAAATCTCCAAAGTTTAGGCAGAATAGATTGCCTTGATTAAAATTCACCAAATCATCTTTATCTCCAAACAATTAGGCTAGACATATAGCCTTAATTGAAGATTACCATTCTCAAAACCACATTTATCCTATGGGCCCTCTCCTAAACCATGTTTGTCCTTCATAAGCTTCAGTTTGCACAAAGCATGAATGTCCTTATGCATGATAAGCACAAACAGATATCGCAAGCCCAGAGTCTGACAGGGTATAGCACAAGTCCTAACATGGTATAGCCTAGAATCTAACATGGCCAAATAACATATAAGCCAAAAATCTGATGTTGCAAGAGCACAAGCCCAAAGTCTAACATGGCATCTCTTCCCAAGGTTCACTATCATCAGAATCGCCTTTTGCTTAAAGCCAATTCTGATGAGGGGGCAGCTGTGAACCCTCAAATTTGCACCTCCTGATTCAGCTGCAACTTGACACCTACTAAGAATAGGGCGCTACGCATATAGTGGTCCTGCTAGCCGGTTAGTGGGCAGGGGTCAAAAGGGTAGCGCCCCTTGTGGGGTGCGGGGCAGCGCCACATTGAAAAATAAATTTCCCGAGTCTTTCCTTCTCCAGTCGACCATCTTTCAATTACGAACCCACGGGATCAAACTGAGCTTGAATCAAAATTGAAATAGATCCAAAATGGATGAAAAAGTAGAAAATAGGTTGAACTAGCTGGCCAACGCACGAGAGGCGCATCGCTGTCCTGGGCGGCACGCCAATGGCAAGTCTGCTGTGCCGCCGTCAAGGCAGCATGCCTTCCGTACCGCCATATGGGCGGCATATCTACCATGCCGCCTTGGGCAGCACAACATTAGTGCCTCAGCGTGCTGCCCAAATGCCCGGCATGTCACCGGTGCCGCCCATGCCGCCGGCGACATGCTGGTGCCGCCGTCCGTACCGCTGGCACCCCTTCGCCAAATCTATAAATAGAGCCTCCTTCCAGCTCATTTGGGGGGAATGCCAAGGATAGAAATTCTCTCTGATACATTTCATCATGCTATTTTGCTAACCTTTTGCTGTTAAGGTTCAACTTCAAGATCCTATATCCAAAGTGGAGCTTTGATTCAGAGTTAAGCTCGTCCTATTCATCCAAAAATCAAGGAAAGCAAAGGTATAATCTTCTTTCTATTTTCAAAATTCTAAACTCAAATCTAGAATTCTCTTTAGGTCTAAAACTGAAAAGATCTAAAATTTATTAATTTAAGAATCAGAATTAAGTTAATAAACAAATCAACACATTTTTATAACCCCTCCTTCAAAAGAAGGAAGAACTGCATAGGGTTTGATTCCTATTCAATAGAATACGTAGGCTGCCATTATGAAGGGCATCAACTCCAAAACTTTTTTATCAATATTCTTGTTTTTCCTTTATTTTGATTTATTTATATTTTTTTTATTTATGATATTTTATTAGTTTAGTTGGGGAATGTGTACTTTTCTTAGTACCCATAAGGGTTAGAGGAAAGATCCTCTTTATTTCAATTATTTTGATATTGCTTATTTATTATCATTCCATCTCATCATATATATATATATATATATATATATATATATATATATATATATATATATATATATATATATATATATATATATATATATATATATATATATATATATATATATATATATATATATATATATATATATATATATATATATATATCTGTTTCATTCATCATTGTATTCCTATTCATGCATACATAAAAATTCATTTTTTAAGAGTTATTTTGCACTTTTTAGCCAAACTAAAGAAAATATATTTTCTTAATTGTGTAATTACCAAAACCTAATCCCTGAGCCCTTCTTGGTCACTTGTAGATTGGTGCATTTTCCATTGGGATAAATCAAACATTTTTTGGAGTCAATCAATTTGAGTTTTTCTTTAATTTTTCCAATTAAAATAAATAAATTAAAGTGGTGAGTCACTTTCACAACTTTCAAATCACAAAGATTAATTTTCTAGGCTCACAGCGAGTTCCAATCGTGGAGTTTCTTCCGAAGAGCATTTTGATTCCTCGGCGGATCAGACTAGTGCTCAGGCGAGACCTCACAGATATACAAGTCTGTTGTCATTAAAGTAAAACAACAGCCTAGATATTATATCATGTGTATGAATCTTCAGTTGGTTGATGCCAAGCCATATTTTTGGGACATCCTCAATTACATCCAGAATGGTAAGTATTCAAGAAAGGCCTTAAAAGTAGATTGAAGAACCCTAAGGTAGCTGGCTACTGGTTTTTGTGAGGCCTTGCCCGAGCACTGGTCCGATCCGTCGAGGAATCAAAATGCTCTTCAGGAGAAACTCCACGATTGGAACTCACTGTGAGTTCAAAAAATTGATTTTTGTAATTTGGAAGTTGTGAAAGGGAGTCGCCACTTTAATTTACTTATTTTAATTGGAAAAATTAAAGAAAACACAAAATGATTGACTCCAAAAAATATTTGATTTATCCCTAATGAAAAATGCACTAATCCATGAGTGACCAAAGAGGGCTCGGAGATCAAGTTTTGGTAATTACACAATTAAGAAAATATAATTTTCTTTAGTTTGGCTAAAAGTGCAAAATAACTCTTAAAAAGGAATTTCGTATATGCATGAACAAGAGTATAATGATGCATGAAACAGATATATATATATGATGAGATGGAATGACAATTGTAAATAAATAGGCAAGATAAATCCTACTTAATTATTACAATATCAAAACAATTGAAATAAAGAGGATCTTTCCTCTAGCCCTTATGGGTACTAGGAAAAGCACACATTCCTCAACTAAACTCATATAAAATCATAAATAAAAGATTAATATAAATAAATCAAAATAAAAAGAAACAAGAATATTGATAAAAAGATTTTGGAGTTGATGCCCTTCAGAATGGCAGCTTGCGTATCCCATCGAACAGGAATCAAACCCCACGCAGTTCTTCCTTCTTGCGAAGGAGGGGCACTAAAAAAAGTGTTGATTTATTTATTAATTTAATTCTGATTCTTAAATTAATAAATTTTAGATATTTTCTATTTTAGACCTAAAGAGAATTCTAGATCTACATTTAGAATTTTGAGAATGGAAAAGGGGATTATACCTTTGCTTTCTTTGATTTTCGGACGAATGGAACGAGCCTTGCTCCGGATCTCAACTCCACCTTGAATTCAAAAGACTTGGACTCTGAATCTAAAAGCAATAAGTATATCAATATTAGAGAGAATTTTTGCCTTGGAATGTGTGCCAAATGAACCTGAATGAGGCCCTATTTATAGAGCTGCTGAGGGGGGCGCTGGCGGTATGGATGGCGGCATCAGCACGTCATCGGCGGCACTAGCGACATGCCGGGTGTCTGGGCAGCATGTTGTGCGTGCCGTCCTACCACCAGCACTCATTTTGTGCTGCCTATGAGGCGGCACGGCTGGAGTGCCACCCAAAGTAGCAGCGTGCCTCTTATGCATTGGTTGGGACCACCGTATGTGTAGCGCACTATTCTTAATAGGTGTCAAACTGCAGCCGGATCAAGAGGTGCAAATTTGAGGGTTCACAGCTGCCCCCTCATCAGAATTGGCTTTAAGCAAAAGGTGATTCTGATGACAGTGAACCCTGGGAAGAGATGCCATGTCAGACTTTGGACTTATGCTCTTGCAGCATTAGATTTTTAGCTTATATGTTCTTTTACCATATCATATTCTAGGTTGTACCATGTCATATTCTGGATTATACCATGTCAGACTCTGGGCTTGTGATATTTGCTTGTGCTTATCATGCATGAGGACATTCATGCTTTATGCAAACTGAACCTTATGAAGGACAAACATGATTTGAAGATATAAACCTTTTGGGAGAGGACCCATAGGATAAATGAGGTTTTGTCAATGGCTATTGGTTTGACCTTGCCATTGGATGTGAGAATGGTCATGGTGATCTTCAATTAAGGCTATATGTCTAGCCTAATTGTTGGAGGTAAAGATGATTTGGTGAATTTTAATCAAGGCTATTTGTTCTGCCTAGACTTTAAAAGACTTAGAGATTTGGTCCACCTAGGGAATTCAAATTGCTTTAGCAAGGCCATCTGTTCGGCCCTACTATTTGGGAGATTATGATCAAAGTTATCTGTTTGACTTTGACATTTAGGAAGATTAGGATCAACGCTATCTGTTTGGCTTTGGTGGTTAGGAGGATTGAGGTCAAAACTATCTGTTCGGCCTTATTGGTTGGAAAAGTTGGGATCAAAACTATTTTTTTGGCTTTAGTATTAGAAGGATTAAGATCAAAGCTATCTGTTTGGCTTTATTGGTTAGGAGGAATAGGATCAAAGCTCCTTGATGTCAAGAGGAATAGGAACAAAGCTATTTGTTTGGGCTTGATGTTAGAAAAGCTAGGATCAAAGCTATCTGTTTAGCTTTAGTATTAAAAGGATTGGGATCAAAGCTATCTGTTCGGCTTTGGTGTTAGATTTAGAGAAGGTTATGTTTCTGAAAGACGAGGGGTGTGGGAGTGTCAACATGGGTGGCTCGACTCGATTTGCCCATTGAAAATTATGGTTGAAGGTTAGTCCTTATAGGGAAAGGTCTTGGCTAAGGAGGGTCAGTCTAGTTAGAAAATCCATTTGAAAGGCTCAGTCTGATTTTGCTTTAAAGGAGATCATGGGCTTCATAAATGAAGGCCTTTCGAGAGTGGGCTTTATGGTGAAGGCTTCATGGTTTAGGCTTTATGATGAACGCTTTTGGTTTTGGGCTTCATGGTGAAGGCTTTTGGATCTGGACTTCATGGCAAAGGCTTTTGGGTATAGGCTTCATAGTGAAGGCTTTTGGGTCTGGGCTTCATGATGAAGGCTTTTTAGATTTTGGCTTCTTGATGAAGGCTTTTGGATTTAGGCATCATGATGAAGGCCTTTGGTTTAGGCTTCTTAATGAAGGCTTTTGGTTTTAGGCTTCATGGTGAAGGCTTTTAGATCTAGGCTTCATGGCGAAGGCTTTAGGATCTGTGTTTCATGGTGAAGGCTTTTGGGTCATGTGCCTCTTAACAAAGGTTTCTTGGTTTGAAGGTAGGTTGAAACTTCTGGATTTGAGCTTCTTAACGAAGGCTTTTGGATTTGGGCTTTTTTAATGACGGCTTCTGGATTTGGGTTTGTTAATGAAGGCTTCTGGATTTGGGCTTCTTCATTAAGGCTTTTGGATTTGGGCTTATTGATGAAGGCTTTTGGTTTAGGATTCTTAATGAAGGCTTTTTGGGAGATATGCCTTGACTTTTGGTTTTGCTAAGGAAACTAGATTTAAAAATGATAAGCCCTGATAGACTTGGGAATTTTGGTTCTACTCATTTTGAGATTATGCCAAGGAATGGGTGGTACATGGTATGATTTGCCAATGAGGTTTGGGATGGAATAATATGATTTCATAAAATTTGGGAATGGTTTAAAGGTAGGCTGAAACTTCTGAAAAGAATCATGGAGGTTGTATGATTTTGCTTTTTGTAGCATGAATCATGGAAAAGAACAAGTTAAGCTTTTCTTGTTGTTTGAGATCGAAGAGACTCTTGGAGTGACACTTAATTATAGATTGTAGTAGTTGAAAAAAAGAGCCCTTAGGAATGGCAAAAGGGCTAGTGGAGGAAGATAAATTAGGGATCATGCTTTCAAATGAGCGATAAGGATGTGATAGACTAGAGATATGTATAAGGGATTGTGCCTTAGCTCTTTAAGCTAAGCGACAGGATGGATTGACAATGGATGATGACCTAGGAAGACATGCCCCCATTGTAGGATAAGGCCATAGAAGATTGTATATTCTTAGAGAATAAACCTCTGGTTAGGAAGGATGATGGATTGATTGAAGATGATTTGACAACTTCAGACATAAGGGAAGATGACTTGGATGAGATTTTTTTCTCTCTCTCTCCCTCTCTTTCTCAGCTCTAACTTTTGCCTGAGCCACCCTTTTTAGGTTTTTAGCTTAGCGAGCTTGCATTTAGGAGAAAATATTCCACCATGATTTGGGCTGCTGCTTTAAGGGGCTCTGGCCTTTAAATTCTAGATTTGACAAAGGTCTTTTATGAACTTGTTGCCCTTGTTGAGGTGCATTGTTTGATTAGCTAATGTGCAATAGGTAATTTCATTTGATTTGCTCTTTGTACTTTAATTGTTTAATGAGAGGTCCATTACTTGACCTTGTTTGATTAGGAGCCGATGAAGTGATAACTGATTTGTGAGCACCTCAAATTCTAATTTATGCTAATTGTGGTGGATTTAATTGATTATTTGTTCATCTCTTTTTTCCTCTTTTTCTTTTCCTCTTTTTTTTTTTTATTTTTTCTCTCTCTCTTTTTTTTTTATGGCTCATCCATGCTGGACTAAATAAGGAAGACGAAAGAAAATGTATGTGCATTACTATAAAGGAAACTTTATTGCAAAATGACAAAAGAAACCATTATGGTTGATGATAATAAAGAAAAAATAAGATGACAAACTCAAATTTAGATTTTGACTCAGGCTTAGACTTGGAATTCAATCTCAGACAGGTCAGATTAGCTGAACTTAAACTACTCCATGACATGCCTTCTGGGTATGAGGTAAGGTGGAGTTGAGTTAGAACTGGATTCCTCATCACTGTTCAGGTTGGTGGTGGAAAATTTAGCTTGAAATGATATACTTTGGATGCAATCTTCAACTTTTGACGTAGTTGCAACCAAAACTTTGAAGGTGGGTAGGTATTGAGTTAACAAGTGGGCTTTGTAGGCAGGAAGTACATTCTTAACAATGATATCCACTTGTTCTTGCTCGGTTGGTCTATTTACCATTTGAGCAGCTTTAGCCCCCCACCTAGTAAGAAACATAAAGAAGGACTCATCTGGAAGTTGCTTTGTGGTTTCTAAATCCCTTCTTGTAATGTCTACTTCACTATTGTAGTGGTACTGTTCAATAAATGCCTTGCAAATGTCCTCCCAAGTATGTTTTTGGGTGTCATCCAAGTTAATAAACCATCTTAGGGCAATATCAGTAAGGGTTTGATGAAAGAGTTGAGCAAAGAGCTCATTGTTAATACCAAAGGGATGCATTGCCCCCATATACATCTTTAAATGGATCTTGGGGCAAGTAGTACCATCAAATTTGTACAAATTCAGCATCTTGAACTTTGGTGGAACTCTTGCATTGGAAAATAAGCTCAAGGAACCTGTATCAACCAAGTTCTCTTTCTTCTTTAGATTCTTTAGCATTTTTTCCATGTGCTCCACTTTTTCCATGAAGGCTTTGATTTCAGGGTTAACTTCCTTCCTTTGGAAAGGATCCATGGGTAGGGAAGTGAGAGTAAGGGTGAAATTTGATGGTTGAACTATCATGGGTTGATAAAGTGAGTTGTTTATGAGGAATTCAAGTGATGGAATAGGTAGTGGTGGAATGATGTCAGTGTTTACAGATTCTTTGTCTTTGGATTCAGCTCTAAAAGTGAATCCATAAATAGGATATAGAGCGGGTCTTAAGTCAGATTTGAGTAGTTTTGGGTCAGTTGAGTTTTAGGCCAGGGAGGTTTATTCCAACATGGCACGGACATCTTTCATGATAGCCCTCCTTTGGGCTTTAAACATATCTTGAAAAAGAGCTTCTTGCCTCTTCATCAGGGTCTCTTGCTGTTCAGAGAGCTTAGCAAGAAGCTCATTAAAGATTTCATTAGCTCTGATAGCAGTGACTTCATCTCTAGCAACAAACATTTTGTCAAACTTTGAAAGGGAAAAGGAATTGGATTAGTATCAAGCTTTGGAAAAAAGGGTTACGGGGAGGTGTGACAAACCAAAGGATCTTAGGTTTAATGACAATGGATGATAGTGTCTTGTGGTTAGGTTAATGGTGTATAGGTTAAGATAAGACTAGAGGTGTATGATGTTAGCTAGGTATGTATTTAGCTAAGGGAGCTAGGTCAAATTTTAGCTTTGGGTGGCTAGATCATATTTTAGCTTTGAGTGGCTAGGTTAGAATTTAGCTTGGGGTGGCTAGGTCAGATTTTAGCTTTGAGTGGCTAAGTCAAAATTTAGCTTTGGGTGATTGGGATTGTGATTTAGGAATGGTTTACCATAGGCTTAAGGATAGAGTGACCATGGGTTTTGCGATTGGGTATGGTTGTACCATAGATTTAGATTTGGGTAGACCATGGGCTTAGTGATAGTTGGATAATGGGTTACACTAGATCATGGGCTTAGATGGGCCATAGGTTTGGATAGTGATGTAAGAGATGAAACCTAGTCAGCATTTAGCTTGGGTAAGGATAAGAGTGACGCTAAGTTAGTATTTAGCTTTAGTAAAGATGGTTGAGGATAATGCTATATCAGTGTTTAGCTTAGGTAAGGAGTATGAAAGATGAAAGCTAGATTAGTGTTTAGCTTGGGTAAGAGTTGTGAAAGATGAAAGCTAGGTTAGTATTTAACTTCGGTAAGAATTATGAAAGATGAAGCTATGTCAGTGTTTAGCTTAGGCTAGGTTAGTGTTTAGCTTGGATAAGAATTATGGAAAAAGGATTAGGGTACCATAGATGGGTTTATTTTTACTATGAGTTTCACACGGGTTTAGATAGGACTGGATCATGGGTTTAGGTGAATCATGAGTTTTGGGCTTTGACCATGGGTTTAGGTGGACCATGGGTTTTGGGTTTTGATCATGGGTTTAGGTGGACCATGGGCTTTGGGTTTTGACCATGGGTTTAGGTGAACAATGGGTCATGAGCTTTGGGTGTTGACCATAGGTTTAGGTGGACCATGGGCTTTGGGTTTTAAGTGTTGACCATGGGTTTAGATGGACCATGGGTTTTGGGTTTTGATCATGGGTTTAGGTGGACCATAGGCTTTGGGTGTTGACCATGGGTTTAGGTGAACCATGGGTTTTAGGTTTTGACCATAGGTTTAGGTGGACTATAGGTTTTGGGCATTGACTATGGGTTTAAGTGGACCATGGGCTTTGGGTGTGAAGATGTTTGGATAGGTTTTTGACTCTTCACAAGGTTCAAGCTATGCATGTATATATGCATGAATGAAAAAGGTTTCATAATAATGACATACCAAGTTTAGTATTATGGTGCATATAATCCTAAAGGAAGGTTTTATGAGTCATTACATGAAAGGGTTAGGATGGTTTAAAGGGAACCCATCACACTAGAGATGCGATATACCTAACCACATGTGAGACAAGGAGCCTCGCGTGGGTCCAATGGTATGTGCATACTCGTTACACCTTTAAAAGGTTTAGAGGATACGTCGTGGGCTGGATGATTTCATTATCGGCAAGCAGACATAAGGAAGGTTGCCCACTCAATCTTACTTTCTATCCTTTGTTTTCTTAGAAGCTAGGCTTTTATGGACTAGGAGTTTGATGTAGTGATGCATGACAAAGTTAATTCGCGTTTAAAGCCAAACTTGGTATTTTACCAAAAGTAATCCACTTTATCTTTTATTTGAAAAAGATTTTAAATCCCCAATGGAGTCGCCAACTGTGAGGCCTCGCCCGAGCATCGGTCCGATCCGCTGAGGAATTGAAATGCTATTCGGGAGAAACTCCACGATTGGAACTCACTGTGAGTTTAGAAAATTGATTTTTGTAATTTGGAAGTTGTAAAAGGGAGTCGCCACTTTAATTTACTTATTTTAATTGGGAAAATTAAAGAAAACCAAAATGATTGACTCCAAAAAATATTTGATTTATCCCCAATGGAAAATGCACTAATCCACGAGTGACTAAAGAGGGCTTGGGGATCAGGTTTTGGTAATTGCACAATTAAGAAAATATAATTTTCTTTAGTTTGGCTAAAAGTGCAAAATAACTCTTAAAAAGGAATTTCATGTATGCATGAACAGGAGTATAATGATGCATGAAACAGATATATATATGATGAGATGGAATGACAATTGTAAATAAATAGGCAAGATAAATCCTACTTAATTATTACAATATCAAAATAATTGAAATAAAGAGGATATTTCCTCTAGCCCTTATGGGTACTAGGAAAAACACACATTCCTCAACTAAACTAATATAAGATCATAAATAAAAGATTAATATAAATAAATCAAAATAAAAAGAAAACAAGAATATTGATAACAAGATTTTAGAGTTGATGCCCTTCAGAATGGCAGCCTGTATATCCCATCGAACAGGAATCAAACCCCACGCAGTTCTTCCTTCTTGCGAAGGAGGGGCACTAAAAAAAGTGTCGATTTGTTTATTAATTTAATTTTGATTCTTAAATTAATAAATTTTAGATCTTTTTTGTTTTAGACCTAAAGAGAATTCTAGATCTGCATTTAGAATTTTGAGAATGGAAAAGGGGATTATACCTTTGCTTTCTTTGGTTTTCAAACGAATGGAATGAGCCTTGCTCTGGATCTCAACTCTACCTTGAATTTAAAAGACTTGGAATCTGACTCTAAAAGCAACAAGTATATTAATATTAGAGAGAATTTTTGCCTTGGCATGTGTGCCAAATGAACCTGAATGAGGCCCTATTTATAGAGCTGCTGGGGGGCACCGGCGGTATGGACGGCGGCATCAGCATGTCACTGGCAGCATCGGTAACATGTTGGGTGTCTGGGTATACCGGCGGCACTCATTTCGTGCCACCCTATCGCCAGCACTCATTTCGTGCTGCCTATGAGGCGGCATAGCCGGCGTGCCACCCAAAGCGGTGGCGTGCCTCTTGCGCACTGGCCTGCTGGTTCAAACTGTTTCTTACTTTTTCGTTTGTTTCAGGTTCATTTCAATTCTGATTCAAGCTTAGTTTGATCCTGTGGGTTCGTGACTAAAAAGATTCAGGAAATTTATTTTTCAACTGGGCGCTGCCCCGCACCCCGCAAGGGGCACTGCCCCCTTGACCCCTGCTCACTAATCAGCTAGCGGGACCACCGTATGCATAGTGCACTATTCTTAGTAGGTGTCAAGCTGCAGCCGGATCAGGAGGTGTAAATTTGAGGGTTCACAGTTTTATACCTAATGGCGATGTGTTATATAAGAGAGCTTGGGACAATATCCATCTGCAATGTGTGACAGAAGAAGAAGCCCAGCAAATTATGGAGTAGGTCCATGGCAGAGAGGAAGGCATAATGAATCTGGGCTACTTTTGGCTAACTATGAATGAGGACTGTGAAAAGTATGTGCAAAAATGTCACAAATATCATATCTTTGCAAAGCTCCAACATCGGCCCCCTATTCCTCTGAATTTGATAGCAACACCATGGCTTTTTGCTACCTGGGGCATAGATGTCATTGGGAGGATATCTCTAAAGTCCTCCAGTGGACATGAGTACATTCTAGTGGCCATAGACTACTTTACAAAATGGATTGAAATAGCATCGTATGAAGTCCTAAATACAAAGAAGGTGGCACACTTCATCCAAACCAATATGGCTCCCACTTTTAAAAAGAAGTAGTCTGCCTACTCCAAATGAAAAAGATTTAACATCACCATTTCTCTCCTTATCGACCATGGACTAATGGTGCAGGTAAGGCCACCAATAAGACCATTAAGACTATTTTGCATAAAGTTATTGAGAAGCATAGAGACTAGTGTGAACGGCTGCCTGCTACTTTATGGAGATACAAAACTACCATTCGTACTCCGATAGGGGCAACCCCATATGCCTTGGTCTATGGAATGGAGGTTATCCTTCCCATTGAGATGCAAATTCAATATACTAGAGTAATGAGGGAAAGCCAGTTGAGCAAAGTATATTGGATCAAAGGATATCACAAGCAACTAAATGCTATTGATGAGAAAAGAATGGACGCTTTGTATAAAATCTAGGGCTACCAACAGAGGCTAGCCCAACATTTCAACAAGAAGGTAAAGGATAGGAGCCTAGAGGAAAGGAATTTGGTTCTGAAAGAGATTAGGGCCTTGGTTTATAACCCAAGGGGAAAGTTCATACCAAACTGGGTCGAGCCATATGTACTCAAGAAGATCTTGTTTGGCAGATGCACCATTTTTGCGGATGTGGACAGAAATGAGTTCTCCAATCCTTGCAATTTGGATCAGTTGAAAAGATACTTTGTCTGAAGACTACATCTTCATTCTGCTTATCTATTTTTCTATTCAAAACAATGTAATCAAAACTACATGGACCTGATTCTCCTTGAAAAATAACAAAAAATGATGATATATAGGTAGCCCAACTCGGGTGCGGTTCAAAGCGTAATGTAAAAATATTTTGTTTGCATCTATGCTGAATGCATCATTTTGTTCTTTTTTCTAAACAACAACAACAACAACAACAACAACAACAATAACAACAACAACAACAATAATAATCATAATAATAATAATAAATGATAAATAAAGAAAAGAAAATGCTCATTAAGTTGAAAACCCGAAAGGGCGGCTCAGGCAAAAATTAGAGCAAAAGTAAAGGTATCTCATATAATGATGATCAGATTTTACAAGAGCATACAATCCATCATCACTAAAAGGATAGCCTCTATTTGTATCTACAGCTTGTCCTGTGGTCATGTCAGTTTACAGGAGTGTACAAAATAGAAACCTATAGCTAGTTTTAGAACAACTACCAAAAATTGGCAGACAACTACCTCTACCTTGTCAACCTTCCTTCTCCGCCTTCTAGGATGGATGTCTCCCTTGGAATCAAATCTCGCCATTATCTCCACAATTGTCATGCCTTTGATCATAGTCTTTATGTCCCCCTCTGTAACATCAGTAGTCAGAGCACTTGTAATACTAGTTCTGTTCCCCTTATCATGCCTAAAACTCTCTTTTGAGAACTAGCAGCTCTAAACTACTCGCTATAGCCGTCCTTTGAGTTAAAGTCACTATAGCTGGAGTCCTCCTTTATACTCTGGCAGCAATAGTCCTCCTCTGTGTATTCACTGCCATGATCCTCCTCTGTGCTACCAAAGTAGTGTCACCCTAGCATCTAACTATAATGACAATCCTCCAAGTCACCTCTATCGCAGTTTGATTCACTGTTGCAATATGTAGAGTCGGTCTTCCTATAAAACCTCTGGTCTTTCTCTCAAGTCAAGTCAACTCTCCTATGTTGGCAGCAATCCTCTAGTTATTAGTACCTCTGGCAACTGTCTCCTCTATCTCATCACTTTTAATCTCCTTGAGAAATGTAGCCCGATGCTCTCTCTCCACTGTTTAGATGGTCTTAATCAACCAACTATGATACCTCTTAGTAGTACCAAAATCGACCTCTAGTCTCACTGCATAAAAGCTCCTCATCCACCCTCCTCTGATGATCCTGGCAATGGAAGCTGTAATCTGTGCAGACTCTAAAAAGGGCATAACTGGGGGCACATCTTAAGTCTAACCCATCTGCCTCAAGACCTTCGTACCCTAGGAGAATGGTATCCATGCCAAACTGAGCAGACAGACTACTCGATACCCATGGCTCATTATAATGAAGGACCTAATCCCGTACCACTAACAATGCCAAAGTTTGTCCTTTGGGGCAAGCTCTAGGAGCCACCCAATCCACTCATGGACTGACCCTTGCCTTACTAAGATAGGCCGCATGTGATACTAAATGGCTATGTACGGACTCCTAGCTGGAACAACAACAACCCTCAGGTGGTCCATTAACCACACCTACAAAAAAGAACTAAAAATAGAAATTATACATCCAAAAAATACCCATCCTAGAAAGGGTAAGAACATATAATTTTCTTCTTTTCACCTGAAGGACTATTAGAGATATAGTCCAGCTCTCCAAGCCCCAAACAGAGCAGTCGAGACTTATCAATGTCTCTGCCAACACTGCCCTAATAATGAAGCGACCTTGCTCCATCTGCAGTACTAAGCTCACCGCTCACCACTCTAGTATCTCCCCAACCAATAGGCCCGGGAAATAGATATTTGACCATTAAGCAGAAAGCCAAGACTCACATCCTAAGCCTCTATCTCCTTACATCACCTTGGTAACCAAGATCATGAAACTCCTTAATAACAGTGGTCAGATTCACTTGCCCCTTCACCACGATCCGACTGGCTGTGTCGTTTGGTAGAGCTAAAAATTTCTGAAAAACTCTATAATGCCCAACTCTGATCTCAGGCACTACTAGGGCCACCTCCAAATAACTGCAAAGTATGGCACAAAACTCCTTAAATGTGGGGCACAGCTCCTCCATGTCCACACCAAACTGAAAAACTCAGGCCATTGGATCCTGAAATTGAAAACACGCTAGCAAGAAATCTCAATCTACTTGAACCCCTCTCAAAACTACCATAGTCGCAATTCCGTACCTACCTAAAATTATCCTATCTACTTTGTCGAGTTTTCTTGTCCATATATGCATGTAATTATTGAAATACAACTCCATATGAAAAAGAAGTGAAAGAGAATAAGAAAGAGTGAAAAACCAAACAAAAGAAGAGAAAGTCGACATATGGGTAGAGTTTCAGCTCTCAAATGAAAAAATGGACAAATTTGCTTCAAAGCTTCTGCTTATATAGGCCTTAAGGTGTCACATCAAGTCAAAAAGCTACTTAGCCAATGGCTTTGCCACTAAGCAGACTGGCAACGCCAGTGACACTCTAGCACCACCTCTTCAGGCAGTAACTGCCTTGCCCTAGGTGGTATCACCTAGGTTTGAAGCAGAGTCACCGGCCATTTTAATGGTGCAACCTTATTCTAGAGCATTTTGTCATGCTTGGTCCATTATGGCCCAGTTTTCAATACCAGCAGAGCAAAAATTAGATCATTTTCTTCCCTCCTTAGTATAGAAAATTCAGAGTAAAGTTTTTTAGAACATCTCTCAGCTAGAAATTGTTAGGAACAATGAGGAAAATGGAGCCATATGAAAACAAGTCCTAGGATATGCATCTAAGTGTAAACTTGCATCCATGGCATATATTCACCATTGTCAATTGTAAATATGCATTCATAAGATAGGCATACAAGATGAAATAAGAAGCACTAGAGGAGTCAAATCATGCATACATGACATAAGCACAACATGAAAGTACATACATCAAGTGCATAGTCATAAACACACGCAGTACAATCATCCAAAAAGAAAAAGCAGAGGGAGGTAAGTATGAGCCTCCATATTAGCAGCCTCATCACTGGTGTCAGTCTCCTCTCCTCTGCCTCCGATGGGTATCCTTATCACCCTACCCCTTGGATTTTGACATATCAATGTGGGTAAATAGGCCACCCTTGGCCATCTCCATCCGTCGAGACATCCGATAAGTGTTCTAAGCAAACTCCCAAGGGATCTGTATAAAAGAGTGTCAGATATTTTAAATCTTTTTTGAAAGGCACAAATATAATATAGATCCTACCCATGGATCCTTTTCGAGCATAAGAAAGTTAAGGGAATAGAGATATACCTCAACACCAGTGGAAACATCTCGCACTCATTGATGAACAATTTCGGGTACTGTCCATATCTTCATGGTACCATCTAATGAGTAATAGGGAATCTAATCAGACATGTGGTGCTTTGTATCCCAAACCACTGGGCCTGCGGCATGACCCACTTCTTAAGTATGGCCCCAAGAAGTACTAGCACTAGGAGCCTCAGAAACACTAGGGGGATGCTCCCTCTCCTAGTGCTTAGAGTAATGGAAGAGCAACCATGTGGTGTGATCTTATGCATCAGAAACTACTGGCAAAAGTTGTCATAGGAAGAGTCGGGGAGCTAAAAAGTGGTATGCCTCTCTACTAATGAAAAAATCTAGGGTAGCTTGGATGTCTAAACTGAATCATATATCCACTGGCGGAGAGCTGGGCACGTACCATAACCCCAATATCTGAAAGTTCACCCTCTCGCATAAATAGTACAGGTGAAAATAAGGAGATTACAATAGCTTTCTTCTATAGGAAAGGCCTTCTATGAAATTCATGAAAGGAACAAGCAACATACTCTCCCTAAAAGCTCTCGTGATCTACTGCAAGCAGCCAATAAATATACCATAGCAAATAATGGCAAAAAAAATAAAAAACAAAAAAGGAATACCTGTTCGTCAGTCAATTGGTTAAAGAAGGCTCTATATGTTAGGACACCATGTGAAAGAGGGAAATCTTAGTTCAACTCCACCCATCTTTTCCCTGCTGGAAAGCCTTATGCTTGCTGCTCGATCAATCGGGGAGAGGTAAATGAGAAGTACTCATAGGGCCACATCTACAACACAAAAGCATTAGAAACAAAAAGGAAAAAAAATGCTATTGTGTGACAAAAGATATAGTCTAATAGGTATGATGCATACCTCCCAAATTGGTGCAACAGACAGTACACACCCACGAGACAGGTCTATCATGTTATAATACATGGCACTCAAGATTGCACTCAGCCCACCTATCTATTTAGGCTAAGCTCTTCAGGATATTCAAATCCATTATATCCTTCATATTATGGATAAAAATGCAGAATGTAATGACTAAAAGACATAAGCGAGTGAGAATCGCTTTAGGAACAAGATCTCTAGAGGATAACCCCTCTAACTTCTTATGGAGGAGTATGCATCTAATGATGGTGCCCTCTATGGGATGGGCAAAACTAATTAGTTCAATGACTTCTATTTTTGTATACTCCTCTCTCCAATTATTGCACATATGAAGAGGCCAAGACCCAAATTGAATCCTTGTCATCATGTAGAGATCAAATAAGGTGCAGGTCATCTCCCTGTAGAACAAGTGAAAAGTATTGGTGGTGTCCCACCACCTCTCAGCCAGAGCCTTTATCATATTCATGTTGACACAATCAGGTGTCCTAAACTCTAAAAAGTCAATGAAGCCTGTTGGTTCCATAAGATTCCTGACAGCACCCTTTATGGTAAGACACTTCATCAACATATCCAAATTGCATTGTCTACCCAAAGTTTGGATAGTTTTTGAAGGAATGATAGAGCCAAATGTAGCAGAAGTAAGGTGGCGGGGTGAAATTTCAAACATTTTAAAATTTCACTTCACCCAATTTTGGTCCAAAACTCATTCAAGTAATCAATTAATTTGTGTGTAAAACACATATGCATATAAAGAATAAGGAAGAGTAATCATATTACCTCTTGTAGGTTCCTTCATTTTTTTACAAAGAGCTTCCCAAGTATGAAGCCTCTAGATCATCTACACTTAGCTCACCTCCAAGTTTCCTCTTGATTTCTTTGGTATTCTTGAATTACTCTCTTAGTTGCCCAAATTGATTCAAGATTTCCCTCAAAAATCTTTAAGAATTTAAGGTTTCTCTTTGGTTTGTTTTGGACTAAACACATTTTCAATTTGCACGCATTTGTTCTTTCACAAAGAACAAAGAAGAGAGTTGAAGATCAAAAGAAAAATTAAAGAAACACTTTCTTCATTTTTCTTTCTCTCTCAACTTCTCTCTCTAGAAAATGCTTCAAACTTGAAAAATAGTGTTCACTTATTTTTGCAACATAAAAGCTAAGGCTTTTATATCTTTCCAAGACTTAACAGTTAAGTCTTCACAAAGACTTAAATATCCTTTCACATTCTTCTAGCTCATCATTTATTGAAGGGGCAAATTTGACTTTGCTTCTTCAAATGGTGAAATGACCATTATATCCTTTAGGGGTAAAATGGACATTTCCTTTAGCCAAAAGATGTAATTCTAATTTTAACCTTAGTAGAAAATTTTCTAACCCTTAAACCCATCATATGGGCTTATGAATAGTGAATTTTCTCTAACCCCTTAAATTGCCTCTTAACCATATCACATATGGACTTTGGCCACATCTCATGTGTTAAGAGTTTTCACTAAGTTTAAAATTAAGTCTTTGATTTAGTCTAAATCAATTTTCAATTTAATTTTTCTCATTTGCATCATATACAAATTAAGATTTAATTAAATAGAAAATTTCATAGATTAAACATTAGGACATGCTAGGGTCCTTGTAAATTTAATTACATGTTTAATCATTTTACGACTAATGAATTAATTAAATACTTTAATTAATTATTATGGTAAACCTTTTATACTTGGAAGGTGATCACTGTTGGGTATGTGACTTTCTCTACTAATGTGAAATCCTCACTTCACACTTAGTCACATAAGTCATGAGGGACAGCTAGCATTCCATGTCACGACTACCTAATTAGTAGAAATGAATGTTTATAGTTGATAAATTTAGACATCACATGGACCATCGATCATAAATCATTATGCACTAGAATCCTTCATTAAAGATTCCAATCTCAACTAGGGTAATGGTTTATGTCAAACTCTAATGTGCCTTGATTCTATATCCTTATCTCGATTCTAATTCTTGATGATATTAGCTTCTTACTAGAAACTATTTTTAGTGAATCTGTCTGTCTTGGCCAGGAGCTTTAGTTATTAAGAATAACCAGATAGCATAAGATCTTAACCTCGTTTACTTGAGGTACTGAATTCTATCTTGGCGATCACTTATCTCCATACATAATAAATTAGAACCATTACATGCCATATATCCATACATGAATAGTACGTTTATGTAAGCAGTAATAAATTCTAACTACCTATATATGAGATATAACATCCCTCAAGTCAAAGGATTATATGCACTATTATGACCTAGATGATGAATAGTTGACAAGTAGTAAAACCCCATATTATTATCATCTAACGTCACAGTTTGACAATTCATCATATGAATATCCATGTGTTTGTATCGACATCACATGTCAAGTAGTATGAGACTCACTACCTATATAATCATCTGTATCAGATACTGATTATAGAAAACAAACAGAGGTAATGGTCTTTTAGAATTAATGATGTTTAGTCATTAATCCTATGACCATGAACATATTTAAAATATTTCTACAAAAGTGATCTGTCTCTCATATTCTCAACACTTGATAATATATCCTCTTACAAATACTTGAGGACTATATTCAATAATATAAAATCCTTTCACATTATGAATATATTATCGTGCCATTGGGAATTAAAATCTACTATTACACAACTATTATATGGCTCCTATGGTGCATACTGCTATCAATTTTTGTCTACAATGGATCAATAGGCATAAAATATGTATAATGTTAGATGGAAAAGCAAAAAAAAAAAAAAAAAAAAGAAAAAAAGATTTAGAGGGGGCAAGTGAAACATTGACCGCCATGCTCCTCATTATATGAGACACTTGAGGGTCTTAGAGAAAGATAAAGGGATCAAAATTCACCTTCGATGCATCACAAAGTCAACCCCGAAGTCCACCAGTAGAGGGCATGTAGTGCGTCCAGATGAAGAAGCCATCGCTGTGAAATGCTAAACCTGAAAAGCAAGAGAAGATAAGTGAAGAAAATAAATTAAAAAAAAATTGAAAAAGAAGAAAAAAAATGAAAAAAGAAAAAGAAGAAAAGAAGAAAAAGAAAAAAGAGAGAAGTTTTTTTTTGTTATTTTATTATGTAAAAACAAGAAGAAGAAAAAAAAAAGAGAAATTATTATTATTATTATTATTATTATTATTATTGTTATGTAAAAAAAAAAGGAAATTATTATTATTATTATTATTACTGCTACTATTATTATTGTTATGTAAAAAAAAGAGGAAATTATTATTATTATTATTACTATTATTATGTAAAAAAAAATTGTTATTATTATTATTATTACTACTATTATTATTATTATGTAAAAAAAAAAGAAAAAAAAAAGAAGAGAAAACTCACGAGAGAAGTGAGTGAGAGGAATGAAGGAATGGTGTAGCATGAAAGGGATGATGCTATTTATAGGATTTTAGGGCAAATAAAGACGAAATTGTATAATAAAAAATATCCTATAATTATTTAATTGCATAAAAATAAATTTTTACTAGTTTTGATTCAGAATCTAAATCCGAAAATTCCTATGTTTTCATAAGATTTTTATCTACCCATAGACACCTCATTTGCCTTTTTTTTTTTTTTTTTTTTTTTTTACCAAAATGTAGTTTTTACATCAAAAAACAAGAAAATTTGAGAACCTAAAAATTCTCTAGTATTTCAAAGATGGCCGAATCAAATTTTGAAATTTACGAAAATGATCTTATTACAACCGAAATCATTTTCTGCACTCAAATTTACCAAAGTTTTAGGTTCACTCTTATTAAAACTGTCTAACTTATTAACAGTTTTGATGTGGGGGCAACTGTGAACTCTCATTTTAACACTTCCAAAATTAATTTTGAACTCACTAATACTAACTGAGATATTTTTGGCACAATTTGATGCCTTTCTTATCTTGATCGGAATTTCTATATCAAACGGTACTTTTTCCAAAACTGACTAGATCTTTTTATAGACTGACTGTTTAATCATTCTAAAATTAATTTCAAATCTATCGGCACTGATTAATAAAATTTTTGAGTTTTGTAACTCTCGAAAACTGATCTGAAAGTCCGAAAATCCAGCCGTAAAGAAAAGTAAATTTGAGCCGGCATGCCCACCGAGGCTCTGGGTGACGCTGGCACCTCCCATAGGTGTCTCCAGTGGTGCAGGCCCCACTGTCTCGCTTGCAGTCCTTAATGCACCTCAACCTGATTTTTCAATCCTTTCTAGCCTTATCCCTTATGGTTTTTTTTTTTTTTTTCACATTTTCATTATCTAAACTACCCTCATCTCCCTTTGCTTATAAAGAGGCCCTCCATCCTTCATTCCAAAATACACCAAAGTTAATATTGATTGCTATCTATCAACTTTTATTCTTCTTCTCCCCTCATCCACTCTCTAATTAATTAATTAATTAATTTCCTCACCCAAACCAAATTACTTAATCATTTTAATTAACTAAAAATCTTTCCTTAATCACTCACAAGTTAATTAATTAATTAATCCTTTCAATTAATTAGTTACTTTTTTTCCAAAATTAAATCAAAAATCCTTTTTACTCATCCACTATTTGAATTAATTAATTAATCATTTTAATTAATTAATTCACTCACCAATCATTTTCTTTTATCATTAATTAATCCAATCGCTCAATCTGATAAAATGGAATTTCGGTCTGGCAAAATACTTTTTCCATCTTGTCCACCAAAATCCAAGGTATTTTCATCAATTCATTCTCCAAACCAAAAATTGTTTTAATCAATCTATAAACCTATCCACTTAATCGTGGAATGAACTACGTAGGTTTTGATCACCGTTCAATAGGGTATGTAGGCACGTTTGGAATTTAAATCCAAACTTCAAATCCAATTTTTCAAATTAAATTCATTTTACATTTTCTTAAATATAATTAATTATCTTTTTTTTAATGATATTTGTAAGGGAATATGTGGTCTTCCTAGAATCCCATAAGTACTAGAGAAGGCACCCCATTCTTTATCAATATAATTATCTTAATTGGAATTAAGGAGTGATCATATGGTTTCCCTAAATCTTTGAGGATTAGAGGGAACACTCTACTTGATTTATGAATATTTATTGTTTCATCAATCTTCATGCACTCATACCATAATCATGCATTAACATGATATTATTATATAATATTTGTCATCCATGAAATTGATCTTTCAAAATTAAATTAAACTTAAGAGCTAAATTTAGATTATTTAACTAAAAACCTAGTCCCTGATCTCAACTTGGCTCAAAGACTAGTAATTTTTATCCTTTGGTAAATTAATTGTAAAATTAATAAATTTGAGTCAATTTGAGTTTTTTTCCTTAATGTTTTCCCAACAAAATAAATTAAGATAGCGACTCCGAAAATTATTTTCAAAATCAACTAATCTGAATCCGAGAGTTCCATCATGACTATAAACCTGAATGAGCAGGTCATGACCCATCTTTTAAGCCATGACAGTTATAGAGTTCAGGGAGAATTAAGGTTACCCAAACCCGTAGAACCCATTTAACGTATAATCTTTTATCATTCGTTACGTAGGATCTTATCCTCAAGATCATAACCTAATGACCTTTTCTTGTTACCCATTGTTTGCTTATCATCTTCTTGTTAACTCATAATATCATTTACAACACAATATGAATAACTTCTTAAATTGAATCTCATATCATTAATCAAATGTTCACTACTTCATACTTTACTACAATAATAATTACAATACCATTCATATTACATATACACCGTATAACATATCAGTGCTAACTTTTCAATAATCGTGGAGCTCTAACAATGATCTTCATAATCCATAGTCACAACTTCGGGACTTAGCAGAGCAACTTCCAAGCAAAAGTATATGGCTTGGAATTTACCTTGTTGACTCATTGACTTTGCCTGAGAAATTTGAAAAACTAAAATATGAGACATAGCTCAGTGAATATATAATAATACAATATATATAGTGAGCATATGGATTGTTTTCAAGATGGACTCTTTATAGCAAAGAAATGATTTTAATCAATATCATCATATGGTTCAATTTCTCATTTAAATGGAAACAATATCTTTAGCAGAAATAACATTCTCCTGGGAGCAAGATGCTTGCCACACATATAAATTCAAGAGTGGCAGCCTAAGCCTTGCTCACTCACACATATCACATTACGTAAGATTGATCAGGTCTTACAATTAGGTGTTCCCCTCTAACAGAGGTTGGGTACTCTTACTCTACCTGCAGGCTTATATCAAGTGCACAAGTTTTGATGTATTACCCCGCATCAAAAAGGGATTTCTGCTTATCAATAGGTAGTGAATAATAAAGTTCATATAAGGTTCATGTCAAGAACTTCAAGGCTCACATTGTGAATTCAATACGATAGGTTCACAATAGCCAATGATCATTAAGAAGCATCATATCACATGGTTCAATTTCCAATGAACAATTCAAGCTTATTGAAGAATCAAAATATTTCAATGATTAATGTTTGAACAATAAAGGTTCAAGCATATGACACAAGGCATATTATATTATCAAGTACTCACCTTAGACTCCTTTGCCCCTATTTATGTTTAACTCTGCTACTAATAGTGCTCCTCACACTTTTGTACAATATTCTTGTCCTTGTCTTTAGATTCTACACATTGCATTTCAATCACATATTACTCACTTCTTGTTATATCATTAATTTAAATTTAACTTAACTTGTTAACATTTCTATCTTGTCCATTGTAGTATAACTTATTACTTTTAAGGTCAAGACACACTACACATTTACTTATTACAAATTTTGATACTTTTCCTTAGTTGTTTTCTAATGGCTCACTTAAGGAAATAATTCTTTTCCTTCCAATTTCACATTTCAACTTTCGTAATATCTAAGTAGGGCCAATTAAGCAATTTCTAATATTCAAGAGAACTAATTCCATAAATGAACCTAGTTCATTAAATTTGGGAAAATCATTTCTATCCATGGGATTTCAAAAGTGACATTATACAAATCACATGACACCATTCTCAAGCTTGATTTTCCCTCCAATTTTATAAATCCAAGTCCAATTCTCAAAATCCTAAATTTTTCATAAACCCTAGAATTTGGGAATAATCATCAATTATTCATCCAATCTTCAAATTAATCATAGATTCCTCAAATTAACATAACATAAAACTTGTATGACCATTCAATCATCAATATCTAATATTAGAACATTAAGTTTCTCTTTAACTATGTTTAAGCCTCTAAGGCTTTCAAAGCTTGAATCATATTCCCAAATCTCATTCTAATACTTATAAATCATCTTTCCTCATCTAAAATTATTCAAAACCATATCTCATGTGTGATCACCCTAGGTTGGCTGAATTCTTCAATGGTACAAAAGAGGTTTTAGATAATTAAACTACTTAAAATTAACCTTAGAACATAGAAAAGAGTAAATAATCACAAATTTCTCACCTTGATTAGCTCTAATTTGCCAAAGTTCTTATTGCAAATTGTTTAGAGAGAGTTGTAGAGAGAGATGTGGAGAACCTTGGTGTAGAAAGAGAAGTTAAATGTGATTTCCCAATATAATTTTTACATATATATTTATTGGGCTGAATGGTGAGGATTTATCAAGTTAAATCCAATGGTTGAGATTTGATCTAAATGAAAGGTTAAGATTCTATCAAGATGGATGGTTAGGATTATCTCTATAATGGCGAAGGTTATCATTTGGTGTTGGAGTGTCCAACTTGAACATAACTTATATGTAGTAAGTAGAAGAGTACAATTTGATTTGGGACTTTAACTAGGTCAAATTTTGTGGCTAGTTATCAAATTTTTATTTCTCATTCTCTACAACATGTGTTTTATTATCTTGCGCCCAATATTTTTGAACTCATATCTCTTGATGTTCCATAGCTCTTGGGCCCAATGGGCTGATCTTTTTGTATTAGACCTAGGCCTTGAGTCTAAGAGCCCAATAATAAACCAATATATGCACATTTCAACTTGGTGACTTAATACATTATCCATTTTATTTCTTTCACTTTAGTATGCATATTTCTACCTTCCAATATCATTACACATTCTAGGCATTATTAGGTAAATTTGTACATATCATAATACATATTTGCTAGCGTTTCAATAACTTTATTCAAGTATTTACTCCATGTAAACTCATTGGATCAAACTAAGTTTGACCTCTATTATACCATTGTAGTTTTGATTGAATTCAACTTCTCATACCACTATCATCATCTTCCAATGTCTTAGGAGATGTCAGCATCCATCCATTAGCACTTTAAATTCATATCTTAATTAAATTACTAACATAGTCATGTTAAGTCAAACTCGATCTGGCTTTCACTTATCACAAGGGCACTTATCACAATTGATTGCATTCCTTACTTACCGTCACATCATTCATTTAGAATTCACTTCTTATGATACTCTTATGGTTCTTGATGTGTCTTAAATAGCATAGTATATAGATGTTATAATGTTATCATTACTGTTTACAGTTGGGTAAATAAACCTCAGGTATTACAGAGCATCTTAATTCCCTCTGGCGGATCAGGCTAGTGCTCGGGCGAGGCCTCACACACTCTCATCAAAACTGTCCAACTGATAGATAGTTTTGATGAGAGGGTAGCTATGAACTCTCATTTTAGCACTTCAAAAGTTAATTTTAAACTCACCAGAATGGATAGGAATCTTTCTAGCCCAACCTGGTACTTTTCAAATTCTGACCGGACTTTCTATACCAAAAGTATTTCTTCCAAGACTGACTGGATTTACTCTCATATTAACTGCCAAATCATCTTAAAATTAATTTTTGACTCTAAAAAACCCTAAAAACTGACCCAAATACTGGAGAAGAAAATCCAGTTGGCAAGCCATTGAAACATCTAGAGGTCCGATGGGGCCGTTAGCCACTTTAGTAGCGAGGTCCCCCTTGTCCTTTCTGCAGTTTCCAAAATACCCCCAACTTGATTTTCTAGCATTTTCAGCATTTTTTCTAGCCTTAACCTTCATGTCTTTTCACATTTTCATTTCTTAAACTACCCTTAACCGTATTTGCCTATAAATAACCCTCATTTCCTACCATTTTTCTTCACTCCAAGAACTAATATTGATAACTATCTATTTGTTCTTTTTTCTTCTCCCTTCAACCACTCTCTAATTAATTAATTAATCTTTTTAATTAATTATTTATCTCACCCTAACCAAAAGTTAATTAATTTCTTTAATTAACTAAAACTCTTTTTTAATTTAATCACTCAAAAAATAATTAATTAATTAATCATTTTAATTAATTAATTAATTAATCACTCTTTTTTAAAATGAAATTAATTTCCTTTTTTAATTAATCCATTCATTTTAATTAATCTTTTATTATTAATCCATTCAATTCATCACGTAAAATTGGTATATTAATCCTTTTAATTAACCCCTCAATCAATCAAATCGTTCTGTTATGATAAAATGGAACTTTAGTCCTAAAAACACTCCATTCATCCTATCCACCAAAAACAAATGTATTGTCATTAAACCCCCAAATCAAAATTAATCCAATCAGTCCTTAAACTCTTTCACTTAATTGTGAAATGAACTATGTTGATTTTGATCCCCATTTAATGGGGTACATAGACATGTTTGGAATTTAACTCCAAACCTCAAATCTAATTTTTCAAATTAAATTCATTTTTATTTATTTTCTAAAAATATAATCAATTGTTTTTAATGCTATTTGTAAGAGAATTTTATGGTCTTCTTAGAATCCTATAAGGGCTACAGAAGACATCCCAATTCCAATTAATGTAATTAGTTAATTTGGAATTAAGAAGTAATTATGTGGTTTCCCTAAATCCATAAGGATTAGAGGGAACATTCTTCTTACTTTGTAGATGTTCACTTTAATTATTTTATTAAATTCCCATGCACCATGCATTCATACTATGACATGTACATGTATTTAATTATTTGCCAACTTATAAATGTCATTCATAAAATTAATTTTTCTAAGTCAAATTAAACTTAGGAGCCAAATCACAATTATTTAAAAAATAAAAACTTAGTCCCCAAGCTCAACCTAGTTCGAGACTAGTGATTTTATTTCTGGGTAAATTAATTAAGAAATTAACGAATTGGAGTCAATTGGATTTTTTCCTTAGTTTTTTCATTTAAAATAAATTAGGGTGGTGACTCCCTAAATCATTTTTCAAAACCATGAATCAATTTTCCAAGTGATAGCCGCTCTAATTGTGAGCACTAAAGTTCATTCCATAACCTTGTTAAAAATTGCTCTCCTTCCTTTAACGCAATTTTTCAAAGCAAAGGAGGAGCGTTCGGGCGAGATCTCACAATAGTGTGAACCCTCAATTTTGGACCTTCATCATATGGCCACAGCTTGACACCTACTAAGATTAGTGCGATATGTAGAGCTAGTATGATAGTCCCACTAGTCGATTAGTAGGCAAGGGTCAGGGGGCAACGCGCCCAGAGTAAAAATTGGACTTTTAGTCACATTAGTATGAGGATACTTAATTTTTAGACATTGACACTTTTCCTACCCTAACTAGACTTTCTGTATCAAGCAATATTTTTTCAAAAAATATTAAATCTTTTCTCAGACTAACTGTCCAGGCTTTCTAAAATTAATTTTGAGTCTATTGACACTGACCGATAAGATTTTTGAGCTTTGCAACTCACAAAAACTTATTCAAAAGTCTCAAAAATTGATTAAAAACTAACAAAAAAAGATTTTGAAAAGCAAGTAGGACCGCGTCATGTGGAGCCGTGTCAGCAACTGATGCGGATCTGTGAAGCTTTGATGCAAATTTGCATAAAGCTGAAGTAGATCTGTGTCAGCCTGCATAGAGCAACACCTGATTTTGTCTCCTGCCCAAGTAAAATGACCAAAATGCCTCCAATTTGATTTTTTTTAGCTATATTTTTATGGTCTTTTCACTTTTTCAATTCCTAAACTAATCTCTAATTAATTAATTAATCTTTTTAATTAACTAAAACTCTCTTTTTTAATTAAAATTAAGCATTCAATTAATTAATTAATTAATCTTTTTAATTAATTAATTAATCACTTTTTAAAATCAAATTAATCATTTTCTTAATCCACTTTTCATCCAAATTAATTAATTAATCCATCTATCATTTTCATTATATTAATTAGTTAATTAATCTCCTAACCAATCTAATCACCTGGTCCTGATAAATGGAACTTCAGTCCGGTAAAACTCTCTGCCCTCCAAAAGCAAAGGTATCAATCTTTTCTTCTCAAACTCAAATCAAATTAATCAATCAAATCAACCTCTAAACCCTTCCACTTAACCATGGAACAAATTACGTAGATTTTGATCCCATTCAATGGGGTACGTAGGCATTCTTGGAATCTAAATCCAAATCCCAATCAATCACCTTTTCCCTTTTTAATTAATATAATTTATGGATGTTTCATTTTGATTGTCTCATTGCACTCATACCATGCTTATGCATTAATCACGATATTATAATTGTCATATAATATTTGTCAACCATGAAATTAATTTTCAAAGTCAAATTTAGATTTTTTAAAACTAAAAACCTAGTCCCCAAACTCAACCTGATTCGAGGCTAGTGATTTTATCCTTTGGTAAATTAATTGAAAATTAATGAATTGGAGTCAAATTTGGGTTTTTTCCTTAATATTTTCCAAACTAAATAAAATTAAGGTGGTGACTCCCAAAATCATTTTCAAAAATCAGCTAATCCAAACTCGAGGGTTCTATCATGAGTCTAAACCCAAATGAGCATCTCGATTCCCTCTAGCGGATTGGGCCGGTGCTCGGGCGAGGCCTCATAGCTGGTGACTCCACTAGAGATTGGTTGCCACCTTTCTTTCAATAAAAAGGAAAATAAGAGGATTACTATTTGATTAAGGAAAAAATTTTCCAAAATAATCTTCATTTGGTTCATTAAGTATAATTTGACTTTCATGTATCACTTTGCATAATAAAGGCTCATTGCCTAACCTTAGCTTTGGGAAAACTGTTGGATGGTGAGTAGCATTGGTTTGACAACTCACTTTGATTATGTTGGGAGATAGTGAAAGCATTTCATCCCACGATGAATCCCTGATCATTTTGGTAGTGTAACAAGTAATCAATACTGTTGGACCCATGCAAGGCTCTTTGCCTTACATGTGGTTAGGTATATCGATGCTCTAGTGGGATAGGAACCCTTAATCAAACCACCCTTTACCCTTGTGCATGTAGTCGCCCTAGCCTTGACTCTAGGTTTCATGTAACGTAATAATGGAGGCACCTGTACATATGCCCATAAAACCTTTTTGGCATGCATCATGACATTGCCATGCATACATAACATGAGAAACTCAATAAGGTAAATCCATAAAACCTTAAACCAATGGTCTGTTACCCTAATATACCTCATAATATGTAAACGTGATGACTAACCATGTAGAAGGAATCCTTTTCCTATCACACCTTCCCTTCTTTTTTCTTCACAATTTTGTATTCTTACTAGTTTTTTTATTTTCTATTTTTAAGGTACCAATGGCCAACACTTCTAACTCTTTTGACCAAGATGCAATGAGCACCTTTTCACCAATCTCGTCAAGAAATAAGAGGAAGCTTTTCAAGTTGCACTCACCATCGCCCTTAAGACCCAAGTCGACACTTTCACTGATGCTCTTAACACCCAGTCTGCTACCTTTACCAATGCCATCAATTCCCAATGCCAGTCATCATGAATGAGGTCAAGGAAATGACCAATGCCACTATCACTTCCCCTCTTACTCATGTTGAGCTTGCATCTACCCAAGCCAAGACTAGCCATGCCCTTACTTTTACTCCTCCCATTATCAATCTCATCGATAATAAGAAAGTACCTAAAACTCCAACCTTTCCTGCCATAAACTCGAATGTAACCACTCCCTCTCCCACTATGAATCCTTTTCAAAATGGAGATTTCTTTAGCTTTCTCGAAGCTAAGAAATTGATGGAGAAAATTAAGGCCATAAAGAGAATAATGAAGAACATCAAAAAGCATGAGGACATGATACATTTCAATTCTTTAGCTCTTTTTCCAAATCCACAGGTTTCTCCAAAATTTAAGATGCTAGTCATAGACAAGTTTAATGGCACCACATGCCCTAAAACTCACCTCAAGATGTATGTGGGCATCATGGGTGTGGACGATGAGCTGCTTGCTCAATTATTCCAATAGTCGTTAACCGAGCTATAGTTAAATGGCTTTTAGATCTCAATCAGAACCATAAGAAAATGTGAGATGACATCTGCAATACTTTTGTCAAATACTACCACTATAACGTTGAGGTAGATGTCACCCGTCGAGATCTGAAACCAAATAAAGCCAAAAGGAGTCCTTCATTGCATTCTTTGCAAGGTGGAGGGTGAAAGCATCCTAAATGGTGAACCATCCATCTAAAGTAGAGTAGATTGGCATCATCGTCAAGAACCTCCTACCCCAATACCAAATGCATCTGCAAACCAAATACCTTCTTAACTTCAAAGCTCTTATTGCCACTACCAGTAAGATAAATGATTTGATCCAATCAGGATAAGTCAAGGATGAATCCTCTAGCTTGAGATATCATAAGAACAACAACACCATCAACTCCACCACCTAAAGAGGAGGGGAAATAAATGCTATCTCTTATCACCAGCCAATAAGGTTGGAAAGAAGAACTTTCTCTAAGTTAGGTATGCCCCTAAGCACTGTCTATAAGAAGGCCTTGGAAACCTATCTTTTCGAGCCTCTAGAGCCAAGAGCACCTCCCAATCCCTTGCCTAAGGGCTATAATACTAACGAGTATTGCAATTATCATAGAGGATCGGGGCACAAAACTGATTGTGCAAGGCTCTAAAGCATAAAATTCAAAACCTTATTGACAACGGAGACTTTATTGCTCCCAAACTCAAAGCTTAACATTGCCATCAATCCTTTTTGAACCATTTACCTTGTCCAATAGTCTCAACCCTCACTCGATGATCGATATTTTGAGAAGAGTGCCAACACTGCTATGCCCCTATCCAAGTCCTCCGAAGCCATGTATGAGTCCTTTGAGTTAGTGTCTCAGTCATCTGAGTATGAGCCTTCTTTGAGTCCAAGTTTAAGTCTATTTTCTATTAAATTTTTCTTCAAATTTGAGTATGTTAGGTCTTGCCCTTCAAAGTTTGTATTTTGCCTTCTAGGCCTATCCTTTAATGTACTCATGATGGGACTTTTATCAGTAATAAAAAGTATGAACTTTTTGATTTGCTTTAATTTTTTCTGATTCATCTTTAAATGAGACATCTTTAAAAAAAAAAAAAAAAAGCAACAAACAAGAGAACAAAAAAATATACAAAAAAATATGAAAAAGGCAAAAGGATCAATTATGGCACAAAAAAAATCTAAAATCTTATACATTGCATTTGCATGGCAATATAGTATTGGAAAAGCTCATGAGCTATTTTGTGCAAGACGAAGACATGGTAGGGATGATCCAAGTATCATAGTTTGCAAAATCTTGACCTGCAAAAAACCTATCATGGAGAAGCTACAGAGAATGAAGACAAAATAGATCAAAAGGTATCATGACTAGCTAAATGCCATTGATGAAAAGAGAATCGATGCTTTATATAAAATTCAGGGTCATCAATGGAGACTAACCGAGCACTTCAACTAGAAAGTGAGAGACAAGAGTTTGTAAGAAGGAAATCTAGTTCTAGGAGAAATCCAAGCCCTTATTCATGATCCAAAAGGAAGTTCAAACTGAATTGGGTTGGACAATACATGCTCAAGAAGATCCTATCTGACAGAGGCACCATCTTCACGAACATGGACGAAAGTGAATTCTCCCATCCTGGCAACTTAGATCAGCTAAAATGATACATCATTTGAAGATGACATTGCATTTTATTTTTTTTTCATGCCTATGTAATCAGAACTACATGAACCTAATTCTCTTTAAAAGAAATGACTAATGGAAAAATGATATAAGGGATACATACGCAGCTCGTCTCGGGTGTGGTCCAAACCATGATATAAAATATTTTGTTTACATTGCATTCTCATTTTCTCTATACCTAATACATTATTCACTTAATTCTATTTTCCAAACAAAAAAAAAAAAAAAAAAAAAAAGAGGAAGAAGAAAGAAGAGGAAAAAGAATACTCGCTAAGCTGAAAACCTACAAGGGCGGCTTAGGTAGAAATTAGAGCAAAAAAAAAAAAAAGATGTCTCATTTAATGGTGATTAAATGTTACAATGTACAATTCATCATCAAGAAAAAAAAAGGGGCGGTGGGAATAGCCTTTTCAATATCATTTATGGCTTATCTTATATCGTATAGTCCTTTCAACCTGTAATTATTTTGAATGAAAAGCAAAAAAAAGTCATGGCCTAACCAGTCCTCCTCTACCTCCTAAGGTACACATATCTCTTGTCCTCATATAATCAAAGTCTACCTCAAATGGGCACACTCCTCCTCTAGATCATTATAGGTCTCTTTGCCACAGCAATAAAAGTACCAATAGAATCAAAACTACTAATCACAGTAGTACTGAAAACCCTTTATTGAGTATAAGTAGTTCTTAAATCGCTCTAAAAAATCCTCCTCTGCAGTTCAGAAACTACAGTACCCCTTTCTGTCTTAATTATAGCAGTCCTTCTCTAAAACACCACTGTGGTGTCATCCTATCTCATTGAAGTCACAGTCTCCTTTGTCACTGCTACTGCAGTTTGAGTCACTACTACAACCTGTGGTGTCACATTCTAGTAGATCCCCAAGTCTCCTTCAAAGATCAAGTCACCCCCTCTATTTGTGCTGCAGTCCTCTTGCTACTAGTGGATCCTCCTATAATCTCTCTCTCCTTAGCTGCATCACCCTTTGTTCCCCTCAGCAGGCAGCCAGGTGCTCTTCTTCAACTAGCCAAAGCACCTTTATCAACCACCAATCATATCTTTCTATGGTCCTAAGTGAAAATCTAGAATGAACAATATGATAACTCCTCCTCGATAGCTCTAGTAATGAAAGTTGTGATCTACACAGACCTTAAGAAAGGAAAACTAGGGGTACATTTTGAGTCTATCTCATCTGCCTTAAGACCCTCATCCCCTAATGGAAGGTCATTCAAACCAAACCCAACAGGCAAACCAGTTGATACCCATAGCCCCTAATCATGAGAGATCTAATCTTTTGTCATTAACAGTGCTAAAAATGTGTCTTATGAGACCAAGTTGCAAGAAATCATCTTATCCGATCTCTGATCGAGTCTCAATAAGGCATATGCGAACTAAAAAGCAGAGGCCACCACTTGAAAATGATCCATCAGCTGCATTTCCAACATAACCCAAAACCTAAAATCAGACACCTACAAAGCACCCATAATAGAAAAGGTATTAAGAATAAATGGCAAGATAATCCATCTCTTTAAATCCTGAATAAAGCAATCAAGACTCATTAGTGTCTTCGCCAGCACATCTCTAACCACAAAATGCCTTTGTTTCATCTGTCACTCTGGTATCACTCCAATCAATAAACTTGTACTCGACTCTCAAATAAAAAATCAAGGCCCTCATTATGAGTCTCTGCCCCCTCATATCTCCTTAGTCACGGGGATCATAAGAGTTCTCAATCACAGCAGTCAAATTCACTTAACTATCACCAACCATCATCTGACTTGTGACATCCTAAGATAAGTCTAAAAAGAAAACTCTTGAAAAAAATTTAGAAAATGCCAAACTTTAAACTTTGGCACCACTAGAGTTGCCTTTGAGTCATAGCCAAGCCATAACATTGAATTTCCTAAAGGTGGGACACAACTCCTCTTTAGTAGTACCAAAACAGAAAACACGAGCCATTAAATTCCAAAACTTGAAGCAAACCCTCAGAAAAATGTCAATCTCCTCTTAATGCCACAATGGCAACTATTCCATACCAACCCAAGTTGAGTTATTCAACCTTGTCGAGTTTTTCAGTCCACAAATGCATGTCTCCACAAGACATAAAAGTCATATAAAAAAATTGCATTCATAAAGCAAATGCATAAATCCACCCTCATGCATCCATGCAATCATTCAGTACAGGCATTATCATAAATCATGCACGGCATAGAAGTGAAGCAAAAGGTCCATGAATTATGAAACATAGATATATAAACATGCATCATTTGTGCACCAGCATCTATGCAACCACCTACAATCATGTATAAGCTAAGCTAATAGCCTCACCAACATCTCCTAAAGCTAACCGGTACTTTCTTAAAGCTAATCGACACTCCTAAAGCTAACTAGTGTCTCTTTGAAGCTAAATGATACCTTTGCAGATCTAATTAACAAAGTGTGACCTCTAGAATCCCTTTACTCCCAGCAAAGTTTCTTTGAGCCTTCCAAAAGGCCCAACCCCTCACATTTAGAAGCCTAAGTTTCTTTGGCACAGCTAAAATCTTGTCAAAATCTATCAAGCTAACTCGTTATAGGTCGAGGCTCTTCCTTTACTTTTTTAGAATCTGTAAAGCCAACACGCCATAGGCTGAGGCTCTTCCTTTACTGAAATCTTTTTAAAATATGTCAAGCTGACTCATCATAGGCCGAGGCTTTCCTCCTATCAAAATCTTTTTAGAATCTCTCAAGCCAACTCTCAGTAGGATGAGGCTCTCTTACTAAAATCTTTTCAGAATCTATTGAGCTAACTCACTATTGGTAGAGGCTCTTCCTTTACCAAAATCTTGTCAAAATCTCTTGAGCTGACTCACCATAGGTCAAGGCTCTTCTCCTATCAAAATCTTTTCAGAATCTCTCGAGCCAACTCACCGTAGGATGAGACTTTCCTACCAAAATGTTTTTAGAATTTGTCAAGCTGACTCACTATTAGTTAAAGCTCTCTCTTTACCAAAATTTTGTCAGAATCTCTTGAGCCGAGTCGCGATAGGCCGAGGCTCTTCTTTTATTGAAATCTTTTCAGAATCTCTTGAGTAAAGTGATCGTAGGACGAGGCTCTCCTCCTACATAAATCTTTTCAAAATATCTTAAGCCTACTTGCCATAGGCTGTAACAACCCACATCTCCCGTAGGAGTTTTAGTGACAAATTATTTGAATTTAGGCTTATTATGACAAATTGTATGACTATATGAAAATTCATGTGTGACGTGATTTATGAGTTTGGGGCATGTTAAATTAATTTTAATATGCCTAATATGAATTATTATTGTGAAATAAATGATTTGAATAAAATGCATTAGTATAAAATAATTTATTTTTCGTAAAATAAATTTTCATGTAAAAAGGCGATTTTTAAGCATAAAATAATTTTATAAGTATT
Organism: Reutealis trisperma; assembly: GCA_947687605.1. Classification (NCBI taxonomy): domain Eukaryota; kingdom Viridiplantae; phylum Streptophyta; class Magnoliopsida; order Malpighiales; family Euphorbiaceae; genus Reutealis; species Reutealis trisperma. The sequence continues at coordinate 189,859 of CANTUT010001063.1, read as the reverse complement.
TTTAAAATATTTTTAAATAAATGTTTTGGGGGAAATTTTAATGAAAATAATAAGAAAAATATTTTATTTTTAATTACCTATAATCAGCCCTAAATTAATTAAAAAGCCCAAATATCTAAAAGCCTACTACATTAAAACACTCCTAACCTAGCTCATTAAGGGCAAACTTGAAAATTACACTCCAAACCCTAATATATAATGAAAATTTCAGCCAGCACTCTCATTCCAGTGTCCATCATTCCATTTTTCTGTATCTTGATAGAAAAATTCTCTCAAAACATTTCTCTCTACCGAAATTCATAAAAAAATCCTTCAAACTTGCGATTTTGCGACCATTCGTAAGTTTTTCTTTTCCTTTCAATTTGCTATTTGATTTTTATGAAACTAATCTTGGCAAAATTATTTTGAACTGAATATTTACTGATTTTTACTGATAAAATTTGGGATAGGTTATTTCTTAAGAGAAAAATTAATTTTTCCACTGGAAGCACCAATCTCTCTATGCGATTTCTCCAAAGGTGAATCTTGTAACTCAAAATTGAAATTTTTATGCATAGACCATTTCAAGGGGGGGGACAATTCCTGTATAAATGATTTCTAAACTGATTTTTAATGTGTTTTGATGAAAAATATTGGATTAAATTATATTTCTGCGATGACCGAAAAGTTTCAGAAAATAAAAGAATTCAAGGTTTTTGTGCTAGAACTTAGAAGTTGGAAAATTCTATGATTTCTTGAACATGTGGCTACTGATTTGTGTATGGATGGATTCTAAACTGATAATTTTTTTGTTTAGATAAAAAATGATGATTTAAATCATGTGTTTATATATTATTGTAATGAACAAAAAGCACGAAAACTCATGATTTTCACCTAAGTATGAAAACTTGGAATTTTTTTGTATAAACATTATCTATGGCCGCCAAATCATGTATGGACATGTTCTAAATTGATAATTGCTATGATTGAATAAAAAATAATGGTTTAAACAACTTGTTTACATATTTTTGAATGACAGAAAAATACCAAAAATAAGAAAACTCATGATTTTGTACCCTATAACCCAAAAGTTGAATTTTCATATATGAGAAATACCATATATGGTCGATTCATGTGAATTAAAATTATAAAATGATTTTTGTTGTGTTTAAATGAAAAATCTTGGTTCAAACCATGTTTTTACATATTACTGAAATAGACATAAAGTACGAAAAGAAAGAGAATTTAGTTTTTCCTTTTGGTAATGCATTCGGCCTACATTAATATTTTTATCCCAATGTTTATAATTTTTATGTGATGTGTTTTGATGCTTATTAACATGTATGTATGTATAATAAATGATAAAATTGCAAGTTAGTTGAAGGTATGACCCTAGATAAGCTTAAAGGCATTTTGGTATACTTAAGGTATACTTAAGGTATCTTAACCTTATTTGTGGTTAGAATGTAAATGTGATTGGGAAACTTCGAACTAGATGTTATGATGACTTGATTATGAACACATGGTTTTGAGTTGATGAAGTGACAATTGTATAAAAAGGATCATAAGAGTTAAGCATGACACTTGAAAGGTTAATTGTTAAGTTGACATGTATGGAAGTGTAAAGTGAATTAAGATAATTATTAAAGTGAGATGATATTAAGGTAATAATATTGTGATGACCTTAGAAAGGTATTGATATGATTGTAATGTGTACTCATGTGAGCCTATAAGGCCCAAGTATGCAAGACTTTTAAAGTCAACGTGTTATGTGCAAGTGATGAGTACACCTATATGTGAACTCTAAGTGTATGTGTATGCTATATGTGCATGGGTAGTTATGGGATAGGAGCATCATGAGTTAATAAATACTAAATATTAAACTAAATATTATGTTAGAGTTTGAGGAGCTTTAAAAGTGCAAAGGGACTATGTATATTAGGAGCAAAGGAACCCCAAGGTGAGTAAATATTATGTTTCAAATTACAAGTGCAAGCTATTATGATATGTGTACCTTTGACATTCATGAAACCCAAGTTCACTTCCATTTTTAAATTGACTATGTGATTTCTTGTTAAGTTTGGGTTGCCAAAGGACATTTGGTCCAAAACCATTTTTGACTATCCAGTGATAATACCTTTATGATTATTATCCCAACATATATTCTTTCTAGAACTACACTATCATTGTATCTTTTGTTTGAAAGTTAAACCACTATTGTTATTGAGATACATGTTATTGTTGCCTTATGTGATATTATTAATTATGATTACCATTAGCTCTGGCCATGGTACCTTTTTTTTATGCAGAAATCCTTGTACCGATGCGAGTAATCATCGGCTATGTGCTCTTCGTACCGATGCGAGTAATCATCAGCTATGTGCTACTCTTACCGATGCGAGTAATCATCGGCTATGTGATCCTCATACTGATGCGAGTAATTATCGGCTATGTGTTCGAGTGATTATAGCAATAGCCTTCACTCTATGTGTTATGTGTTCGAGTAATTATGGCAGTAGCCTTCACTCTATGTGTTATAAGTGTGATTTCTGCGAACCTTTCTAAATTGCAAACTATGAATCATGAACTATAAGTTATGAGCTATGAGTCCTTTCTAAGGGATATGTGTTATTGTACAACCCCTATTGTTTACTCATTGAGATCATCTATCTCACCCTTTTTCCTTGTGTGGTTCTAGATAAGCATTATAAGGAGGCAAGGTGATGGCTCAAGCATCCTACTTCGCTTGGGGAATTCCTTGTCCAAGAAAATTAGTTTAATATGTTATGAACAGTTATCCTTAGATGCTTCGGGAATATTCATTTTGGATGTTTATTTTGAAATGTTATCCTTCGAGGTTTTAATTAGATTCTAAATATTATTTCCTTATGGATTATGTTTAAAGTATATTTTAATTATGCTTTTGCAACTGAAGGTTTTCAAAAAAAAAAAGAGCTTATTTAAGTTAATGTAAGAGGTTTTTGGTACAATCCTAGACAGTATTTGTATAAGTATAAGTGGGTTCTACGGACATGAGTGATCTTATGTCTCTCCATATTCTAGGACCGTCTTGTATCTAAAGTTGGGATGTGACATAGACCGAGGCTCTCTTTTTGTCAAAATCTTATCAGAATCTCTCGAGCTGACTTGCCGTAAGTCAAGGTTTTCCACCCATGAGTGTTTAGAAATATTTACCTAAACATTCATGTGGTTCTTTTTCTGTCTTTTTTATTCAAATCCATCAATTCACCAAAAATATCTAGCCACCAATCTAGATATCCCTTTGGTCCATTTTCTTGCTTCCATTTATTAGCCACATTTTCCACCCATAAATGTTTAGGAATGATTTCTTAAATATCCTTATGGTTCTTTTTACCATCTTCCTTTTTCAATAATGTCTCTTACCTAAACATGTCCAAGCACCGACCTAGACATCACTTTGGTTCTTTATAACATCCCTCTTTTCGGGTTCATTATCATTAGAATTGCCTTATAGACAAGACAATTTTGATGAGGGGATAGTTGTGAACCTTCAATTTAGCACCTTCATCATCTAGCTGTAGCTTGACATTACTAAGATTAGTACGATACGTAGAGCCAGTACGACAGTCCTGCTAGCTAGTTATCCGATAGGGGTCAAGGGGGCAACGCCACTAGACAAAAAATGGAATTTTAGTCATATTAGTATGTGATGCTTAATTTTAAGACATTGACACTTTTCCTATCCTGGCTAGACCTTCTGTATCATACAATATTTTTTCAAAACTGATCGGAACTTTTCTTATACTGACTATCTAGGCTTTTTAAAATTAATTTTGAGTTTATCGACATTAACAGATATGATTTTTGAGTTTTGCAACTCTCAAAAACTGACTAAAAACCTCCAAAATCTGACCAAAAAAGATCTTGAAAAGCAAGCCGAATCACGCCACATGGAGTCACATTAGCAACTAACATAGATTCGCAAAGCTCTAATGCAGATCCGCACAGAGCTGACATGGATCCGCGTTAGTCTGCGCTGAGCCATGCCTGATCCTATTCCCTACCCAAATAAAATGACCAAAATGCCCTCAATTTTATTTTTTTTAGCATTTTGCAGCTATATCCTTTTGATCTTTTCACTTTTTCAATTTCTAAACTACCCTCACTCACTTTTCCTATAAATACCCCCCTCTACTTCTCATTTCTCTACAACTCTTAAGTTAGAGTTGATAGTTATCCTCTAATTCCTTTTTCTTTTTTCCTCCCTCCAATCACTCTCTAATTAATTAATTAATTAATCTTTTTAATTAATTAATTAATCACTTTTCAAAATCAAATTAATCATTTTCTTAATCTACCTTTCATCCAAATTAATTAATTAATCTTTTTAATTAATTAATCCATCTATCATTTTCATCATATTAATTTGTTAATTAATCTTTTTAATTAATTAATTAATCTCCTAACCAATCCAATCACCCAGTCTTGATAAAATGGAACTTCGGTCTGGTAAAATTCTTTGCTCTCCAAAAGCAAAGATATCAGCCTTTTCTTTTCAAACTCAAATCAAATCAACCTCTAAATCCTTTTACTGAATCATGAAACAAATTACGTGGGTTTTGATCTCATTCAATGGGATATGTAGGTACATTTGGAATCTAAATTTAAATCTTAAATCCAAATCCTAATCAATCCCCTTTTCCCTTTTTCATTAATATAATTTGTGGATGTTTCATTTTGATTTTCTCATTGTACTTATACCATGCTCATGCATTAATCATGATATTATAATTGTCATATAATATTTGTCAGCCATAAAATTAATTTTGAAAGTTAAATTAAATTTAAGAGCTAAATTTAGATTATGTAAAACTAAAAATATAGTCCCCAAACTCAACCTAATTTGATGCTAATGATTTTATCCTTGGGTAAATTAATTAAAGATTAATGAATTGGAGTCAAATTTGAATTTTTTCCTTAATATTTTTCTAACTAAATAAAATTAAGATGACAACTCCCAAAATCATTTTCAAAAATCAACTAATCTGAATCAAAGAGTTCCATTGTGAATCTAAACCCGAATGAGCATCCAAATTCCCTCTAGTGGATTTGGCTGGTACTCGGGCGAGTCCTCACAAATAGTTCTTCTTATTGGATCTAAATTATTTCTCTCTTATATATGTATTGCAAGTAAATGATGAATATCAATAGTGAATAGTTCTTTTTTCAAGTGCATTAAATAGTGTTATCATTGCTTCTAAGTAAGTCTTATATTTGATTTTTTATTAATTTTATTAATCTATTTGCTTCGGTGGCTTCCTGTGCACTTTAATATAAGTAGTGGCTATTTCTTTAAGTTGTTTATCTCCATTATTTATCTACTTTCTCTAGGTATTTTTATTGGTTTCCCTTTCTCATTATGTTTTATTACCTTAATTTGTATTGATAAAAACTGTTCTTTGTTACTTGCTGTACTTTTTTTTTTTTTTTTTTATTGTTCATGCATGTGGTCAGAATACTGGTACCCTTGGATTCCCTGGATTCATGGAACTTAGCTTTGATATCCCATATTTAGTGAACAAAATCAATGGCAAGGTCCATCCTTTAATGCATTTAATTCTTGTCTACTTATTAAAAACTGCATCATTTCTTTTTTCCAAAAGACACTTTATAGTTCCAGAGCTTTTGCTTCTCCATTTGTTGATTTTCTTTTCTATATGGGCTTTTCTTAGCTTGCTTATGCTGCCATGCACACCTAACCTTTAAAAAAAAAAAAAAAAAATCCTGCAGCTTATTGGTCTATGTATTTTCATTCATGTTTCCTCCTTCTTCATCTTCTTGTCATTGTTTATTTATTTTACCCATTTGCATGTTACTATTTTTTCTTAGTCATTGTCATTTATTTTTTCTACGCTTAACGGTCCTTGCTATTTTGACCTTCTACTCTGTCTTTTCTAATTGTGTTTCTATCTTATTTACCACTTCTTTGATTGATTTTTTTCACTTTTCTTTTTTAAAACATCTTTTGTGTGAAAAGCCCTAAATAAATATGCTATGTGAAGTCATATTTTTATCGACAAATATTCATTTTTTTTCAATATTCATACTAAATAGAATTAATTTTTTTCCATAGCCAGCTTTTTCGTTTTAGTTTTTTGTTTTTTGCCAATCCTGTGTGTTCCCTTAGTTATTCTTTTCTCTTTATTTTCTATGCCATTTATATTATGGTTGTAAATTATAGTGTTTTATATGATGTAGTTTTGTATTTAGCTTCATCATCTTTCTATTTTCTCTTACCTTTTACCTGGTTTGCTTTGCTTTACTTTTTTTTTTTTTTTAATTTATTCCTTCTCTCCATTACTCAGCTGTTCGAAAGGTATATTTCCTATTTCTTGCTATTTCTTTTGTTATTTTTTTTAAAATTTAGAATACTGTGTTTAATATATATTTGCTTTCCAACCTTTATGTTCGGCAGTAGCCATATCTGTTGATTGATCTTGGCTCATCTGTACATTTACTTTGCATTTTTTTGGTTTATTCTTTTCTTCCTACCATTTTTTTCAGATGATTTGTATTAACATAAATATAGATATAATTTTAGAGAACACATTATAGCAACTTGGGTTTCGGGGATTATAACAAAAATATGCCACTTAATAAACTTATTTACCCATATATGCCAATTTTAAATTTATTTATCTAAATATGCTACTTTTTAAAAGCTGCAAGGGGTGAGGACCATAAAATCGAAAGTCAAACTTCTAGTTTTGTGTACACTACGTCTGAGACGCAATAGTGTGCAGAAAACTGGATGTTTGACATTCGATTTTCTGCACACGTGGCAGAAACCGGATGTCAAACATCCGGTTTCTGTCAGATGTAGCAGCCCTTTGTCACATCCACTGCAGAAAACCGAAAATTAAAGTTTTGATTTTCTGCTACCTGCCACTCCCCTGCAAATTTCTTCCTAGCCGTTAGATGGAAAACAATCTAACGGCTAGAGATGGTGGCTGAGTAATTTAAAAGCCACCATCTCCTTCATCTTCTTCAACCTCCCAACGAATTTTGCTAAATTTTCTCATTCTTCAACTCACAAACTCCGCCATTTTTTTTTTCTAAAGGTTTTTTTTTTTCAAAATACTTGTGATCTGAAGGTATTTAAAGGTAATAATTTTCTTTAAAATATAGTTATAATTAATTATAATAAATATTTATATATTATGATAAATAATTATAATATTTATTGATAATTTGTTATTTTCAGGTTAAAACAAGATTATTAGAAGATAATTTTAAACAAATTTGCTTCTTAAGAGGTAAGTGATTTAATTTTAATTTATTTAGTTAAATTAGTTTAATAAATTTAATTTTTTATACTTATTTAATTTGTTTATTTTGTAAAATTTGAGATACTGTTAAATGGTTTGGTTATTAATAATAGTTGTACATTATTATGTTTGTGGATATATTAAGTTTAATAATATTTAGTTTGTGTTTGAATATGTAATTTGATATAAATTAATTTTAAAAATTTGTTTAACTAATTTTTACATTGTTTGGAAATTAAAAAAAAAATTGGAACAATTTAATAAAATAAAATTTTGGTTAAATTATTAATATTTAGTTTTAAGTAATATTTACGTTGTTAGGAAAAAAAATATATTAAAATAAAAATTTGGTTATAGCAATAATATCTAATTTATGTAATTTGATAGAAATAATTTTAAAAATTTATTTAACTAATTTTTACATTGTTAAGAAATTAAAAAAAATGAAAAAATATAATTAAATAAAAAATTTGGTTATGACAATAATATGTAGTTTGTTCAAATAGATAGAATTAATTTTAAAAATTTATTTACCTAATTTTTACATTGTTAGGAAATAAAAAAAAATATTGGAACAATATAATAAAATAAAATTTTGGTTATGGCAATAATATCTACTTTGTATAATTTGATAGAATTAATTTTAAAATTTTGTTTAATTAATTTTTACATTGTTAGGATAGAAAAAAAATATTGGAAAAATATAATAAAATAAAAAAATTAGTTGTGGCAATAATATCTAGTTTGTATAATTTAATAGAATTAATTTTAAAATTTTGTTTAACTAATTTTTACATTACTAGGAAATTTTTATAATATTGGAACAATATAATAAAAAAAAAATTGGTTATTGCAATAATACTGAGTTTGTGTAATTTGATATAATTAATTTTAAAAATTTGTTTACCTAATTTTTACATTGTTCGGAAATAAAAAACAATATTGGAACAATATAATAAAAAAAATATTGATTTTTGCAACAATACCTAGTTTGTGTAATTTGATATGATTAATTTAAAAAAAAAATTTTAACTAATTATTACGTTGTTAGAAACAAAAATATTGGAAAAATATAATAAAATAAAAATTTTGGTTATGGCAATAATATCTATTTTGTATAATTTGATAGAATTAATTTTAAAAATTTGTTTAACTAATTTTTATATTGTTAGGAAAAAAATATTGGAAAAATATAATAAAATAAAAAATTTGGTTATGGTAATAATATCTATTTTGTGTAATTTGATAGAATTAATTTTAAAATTTTGTTTAACTGTTTTTTACATTACTAGGAAATATAAAAAATATTGGAACAATATAATAAAAAAAAATATTGGTTTTTGCAATAATACGTAATTTGTGTAATTTGATAGAATTAATTTATAAAATTTGTTTAACTAATTATTACGTTGTTAGAAACAAAAATATAGAATTAATTTTAAAAATTTGTTTACCTAATTTTTATATTGTTAGGAAATAAAAGAAATTATTGGAAAAATATAATAAAATAAAGAATTTGGTTATGACAATAATATCTATTTTGTATAATTTGATAGAATTAATTTTAAATTATTACGTTATTAGAAACAAAAATATAGAATTAATTTTTAAAATTTGTTTAACTAATTTTTATATTGTTAGGAAATAAAAAAAATGATTGGAAAAATATAATAAAGTAAATAATTTGGTTATGGCAATAATATCTATTTTGTATAATTTGATAGAATTAATTTTAAAAATTTGTTTACCTAATTTTTACATTATTAGGAAAAAAATATTAAAACAATATAATAAAAAAAAATATTAGTTTTTGCAATAATATGTAGTTTGTGTAATTTGATAAAATTAATTTATAAAATTTGTTTAACTAATTATTACATTGTTGGAAACAAAAATATAGAATTAATTTTAAAAATTTGTTTAACTAATTTTTATATTGTTACGAAATAAAAAAAATTATTGGAAAAATATAATAAAATAAAGAATTTGGTTATGACAATAATATCTATTTTGTATAATTTGATAGAAATAATTTTAAAAATTTGTTTACCTAATTTTTACATTGTTAGGAAAAAAATATTGGAAAATATAATAAAAAAAAATATTGGTTTTTGCAATAATATCTAGTATGTGTAATTTGATAGAATTAATTTAAAAAATCTGTTTAATTGCTTTTTACATCGCTGGAAAATAAAAAAAATAAAAATTTTTTCATGGCAATAATATCTAGCTTGTGTAATTTGATAGAATTAATTTTAAAAATTTGTTTAACTAATTTTTACATTGGAACAATATAATAAAATAAAATTTTAGTTTTTTAAATTATAAAGAATTTGTTATTATGCTATTTAAATTAATATAATGAACTTAATATAATATGAGGTAAATTAATTTACAATAATTAATAGTAATTTTAGGGTTATCAATTATTTTGTTAATATTGAAAAAATAGAGACATGGTGTGGATATAAACTAATTATCATAATGAAAAAAATATAATAAGAAAATATATAATAATAATAATAATAATAATAATAATAATAATAATAATAATAATAATAATAAACCCTACACTTTATTGCTAAAGTCTAATATCTAAATCACATATCGTAAATCCTAATAAGTGAACTGATATACAATAACTTTGTGAATTATTGTGTTATTTAAACAAATTTTATTAATTTTATTATAATGTATTATTGTAACTAATAATATTGATTAATATTTTTCAATTAAATTATATATAATGTGTATAGTTATGGCTAGGCTGACATCAATTTGCTTTTATTGGTCTGGCGAAGTGATACAAAATATGAACTAGGGGGTTGATTATAGAAATGGGCAATCCAATGTGCTCCAAGTTCCTTTTATTACAAAAATGATTGAGCTGCTTTGGGTAATTTACATTGCCACAGCAATTGATTCTGAAAATTGTTTTGTTAAATCAATACTATTTAGAAATCCTGTAAGAGGACCATTTGGGTTTATATTCCAAACAGTGAACATATGTGATGACAATGGTGTAAAATGAATATTCGAACAAATAGAGTCTTTAAAATGATATTTCAACTTTTTTGAGATTTATGTTGAGATTGCTGCGAAGCGATCAACTGATGACGTGAATGAGGAAAACGGGGATGGTTCCCCTGAAAGGGATGGGGATGAATAAAATGAAGATGTGTGTGAGTCTACGGAGGGTGCAAGGGCTATTTTTCAATATGATTTTGAGGAAGAAGATGTTGTTGATGAAGATGACAGTGAAGATGCACATCAGGGTCTGATGAAAGCAATGAAAATATGTTAGATGATTCAGCCGATTCTGACTCTAATCACTATGGTTGTAAGGGGGAGACACCTAGCATAAGTCATCATGCACTAATCAATGTACCATCTGCATGTTTTCAGTACAATCCCAATGAGAGTGTAGATTTCGCAGCAATGCGAGTGCAAGTAGATACAGATGAAAATATGGTAGATACTGAAGATGGTTTATATAAGGGAATGCTATTTAGCAGCAGAGACGAATGTAGGCTTGCAATCCAACAGCATGCAATCCAAAATAATTATGAGTTTAGTGTAAAAGAATCAAGGATTGATACTTTTGTTTGGTATTGCTAGAAAAAATAAGTGGTTGCAATTGGCGAGTGTGTACTAGGTAGTTGCAGGATGACAGTTAGTGGAAGATAACATAATATGATGCACCACATACTTGTCTCAACCCAAGTGTCACACAAGATCACAAACATTTAACTGCAAAGCTAATTGCTAATCGTGTGGAAATCCTAGTTAAAGAGTAGCCATCAATAAAGATCAAAGTTTTACAGGTGCATTTACAAGATCTATTAGGTCATGAACCAAGCTATAGCTTGTAATTGAAAAACTATTTGGAGATTGGGATGAGTCGTTTACTCATCTTCAGCAGTGGATGGAGCAGGCACAAGCATCCAATCCTGGTTCAAAATATGTTCTTCATGTTGAACCATCAAGTGGCATATTTGAACGCATATTTTGGTGCTTTAAACCATGTGTCAAAGGAATGAAACATTGTAGGCCTGCTCTCATTGTTGATGGTACTTCTCTCTATGGAAAGTACAAAGCTATCTTGTTTTGTGCATCGGTATTAGATGGAAATAATCATATTCTTCCTGTAGCATTTGTTGTTGTTCAATCAAAGAATAACTACAACTGGAATTGGTTCATGACATGTATCTGGGCTTTTGTCATTGATAGTAGTGAGTTGTGTGTGATATCTGATCGCCATAAAGGGATAATCAATGTAATGAAAAATAATTTGTGAAAAATATGTCCACATCGTTATTACATTCGCCATGTGGTTAGTAACTACAACACAACTTTCAAAAATCCAAAAATAAAAAAAATGATACAAGATGTTGGTATGTCACATTCTCTCATTCATTAACTATTTTTAAATTGTATGTCAATTATATTAATTAAAATAATTTTTTGTTCACAAGCTTACGAGATACAAAAGAGGAAATTCGCCATAATGCGAAAGGAGATCACAACATTGGATAAGGAATCATCAAAATGGTTATTGAAAATCCCAAAAGAGCAGTGGACCCTTTCTCACAACGGCGGCTTTAGATATGGCAGCATGACATCCAATATTGCTGAATCCGTTAATAGTTTTTTGAAAGATGTACAAGGATTACTGATAACTGCCATGGTTAACAAAATTTTTAATAAACTTGTTAATGCATTTGATCACTGGAGCAGAGAGTATAAGAAGGAAATACAAGAAGGTCATACATACACCCTTTTTTGTAGGGAGAAATTGGCTAGATGGACCCGACAGGCAAATGGTTATATAGTACAACACTTCAATAGACGAACAAGTCAATGTGAAGTGACCACAGGTCACCAAAATCAGAGAGGAAAAATTAAAGGAGGCAATACTCAAGTGGTGGAATTGGCAAAACTTGAATGCACATGCGGAAAATTTCAGCAATATAAGATTCCTTGCTTGCATGCTATTGCATGTTGTTTGAAGAACGACATGGACTTCAACCAATTCATTTCCCCATTTTACAAGTTGGAACATTCCTTAAGATACTGGGAATCCAACTTTTATCCCCTAAGTCATCCTGCTTATTGGCCTGATTGTCAAAACTTGTGTGTTAAACCTAACCCAAAATGGTTTTGCAGCTGTGGTAGATCAAAGTCAACGAGGATAAAAGGAGAGATGGATTGGCAAATTAATGAAAAATCTAGTTATTCATGTAGATTTTGTGGTCAACCTGGCCATAACATTAAGACATGTCCCACCGCAAATAGTAGAAAAAATCAATGAAATGCTTATTGTGTGATTTCATACTAGTTGTTGTAATAAAACATATTATTGTAGTTATAAACTTATTTTAACTTTAATGCCTTATATACAAGCGATATATAATTATACATTATTATTTAATTATATGTCATATAATCTATTTCAGGTGACAATATCATTTTACACTCCTGGTGACATATTCAGGTCATGTGGCCGACATTGGTCCTTTGATGATGATTTTTATTATCCCATTGACCCCAATCAACAGTATAGTGAGCATGTTATTACAACGATACATGATGAATGGTCTTATCGCACTCGCCAATCATTAATACTTTGGAAAGAAGCAAACGCTTTCCATATCCCATTACCCCGTGCTAAGGCAATCCATATGTCAATAGCAGCTGCCGATGAAATTCATCATGCATTATTTCGCATAAGAGAAGAAAATAATTGTATTATAATAAGAATAAATAGATTTAACTTTAACTGTCATGCTAAGGAATTTCTTGAAGATGGGGACATCAATGAAGCACATATTTTTAGAACACTTACAGCATCGACAGAGTGTTCATATGATATTAAACTTTCAGATGAAGACACAGATGTATGATAAGTCAAATAAATAACACAAGCATGTTATTGTATGAATGCCAAAGAAACATATGTCACTAATAATATTATATAAATTTAAATGTGAAATTATGTAATTTTTCTAGTTATTGAATTTGTAATTTCACATATAGAAGTAGATGTAAGAATGCTATTGTTGTGTTATTTTAATATGAAGTTGTGTAATTTAATTTAATTATGAATTTGTGATAAATTTTTGCATTTTACATGCTTTCATAATGCACTATCCTTATTTCATATGTGATAAATTTGATTACTTGTATCTATTCAGGTATGGAGGGTCGACATGCTGCAGATCATATATATCCTAGACCATATGATCCTATATTATTGGACATGCAGGATGATCATCGATCGAGAGATGTATGGGAGGATGAGGGAGCCAGTATGCCATTGAGATGTAGGCATAATGCGTCAGTATTACATGATTTTGTGATTGATGACTGCGTACTTCCCCGATTACGCTGCACTGGATTTTACGGTGTCTCTAGACTGGACTTTTTCCAATTAGACTACCATCTGATTACTGCGCTTGTAGAGAGATGGAGACCAGAGACACATACGTTTCATTTTTCGTATGGAGAGATAACCATCACCTTACAGGACATATGCATACAGATAGGTCTACCTATAGATGGTCATGCAGTGACGGGTACTACACATATTAATGGACATGACCTATGCATGAGACTTCTTGGTCAGGTCCCAGAGGGCTCGCAAATCAGAGGCAACAAAGTGTCATTTACTTGGCTAAATACAAGATTTGGCACTCTTCCAAATGATCCGATTGAGTTTCAGATGGATGCGTATGTGCATGCATATATACTCCATCTTATTGGTGGAGTTTTATTCACTACTGACGATGACAGTCGAGTCCACTTAATGTGGTTGCCTCTCTTAGAGGACTTCGACTATACTGGTCAATACAGTTGGGGAGTTGCATGTCTTGCATATTTGTATAGTGAGCTATGTTCGGCAGCTCATTGAGACACAACTGAAATTGTAGGACCAGTATTCCTATTACAAATTTGGGCATGGGATAGACTTTCCATAATTTCTCTCACCCTACATCAGAGGACGCCAGCTGCTGACGTACCTCTGGGGTAACAATGAGTATGAATTATAATATTTGTATTATATTAATTTATTTAATATTCATGGTTAATTACATTTATTTTACATATAGATGGAGCATCTCCAGACAAGTTGCTAAGGTCGTTACCCACGTCTTGCTAACTATTTGGTATAAATTTGATGTCATGCATGATCAGCAACTATGTAATTAGGATTGCATAAATGACATAATTATTGATATGTTATTTTTTATCATGTATTATTCTAATGAATGTTGAAATTTTTATAATGTAGATGGTATGGCAGCCCTATGACCACGAGATAATGGAAGACCTCCCTGATTATTGCCATAATGGGTATGATATATGGCAAGCAGTTGTCCCACTTATATGCTTCCACATTGTCCAGTGGCACCAGCCCGATAGAGTTTTGAGACAGTTTGGATAGAGGCAATGTATTTCGAGGCAGCCTCGTCAACCTAGAGAGCTTGAGAACATTGACTTACATTCTAGAGTTGGTGACTGGCATGTGCACCATCAGCAATGGATTGCAATATAGAATGATAGACGTCAGCAAATCCGTGTAGATGTGCCATGAGAGACACGTCCACAGTACCATTCTCAATATATGGAATGGTATAGAAGGGTTACCATCATATATTTATCTCACAATGGTGGTTTATTTGCCACAATGGTTAGTTATTGTTCCAATAATATAAAACTCACATTATTTCAATTTTTCCATGTTGTATCTAATTAATAATGTATTACTTGCAGAAAGATGCTGTGGAGAGAATCTGTATAACAAATGATGTTCAGACAATTCATGAAATCAATCAAACCTTGTTTGATGCATTGGCTGAGGAGGAACGTATTGTCACGGGCCAACCTCTAGAGCCAGAGGAAGTTCTAGAACATCATCAACCAGATGTAGGTCCCAGTGGATGACAAGCTCAACGGCATTCTAGTCGGAGTGCAAACCAAAGGCACTCGACGAGTACATCTGATTTCTCTGATGTATTGTGACCAGTAGAATTCCACCAATCTGGTCAGCAGGATGCCACAGTTGATGATGATAGGTTCTAGCCCAGCACATCAACTAGATTTGAGTTTGGTAGTTCATCAGGGGCTCAGCCACCTGTTGCTACGGATGATTTGTACGAATAGTTCTTCACTCAATTCTCACAGTTCAATTCACATATGCAGCTTTCATATGACCCTTTTGCAACTGAACTGTTTCCATCAAATCCATATGTACTAGCACCATCTTCTGCATTCACACCCTTGACAGAAGCACAGTGGGGTAAAACTCTTGCATAGCAAACAGAATATTCTGGCGGATTCTTCACTCCAACTGATATGATTGCACCAGCTTTTTTTTCAGTTTCCTACATCAGGACGTACTTTTATGCATTCTCCTATTCCATATCAGATTGATACACAAGAGCAAGATGCTGCTGCTGCAAAAGAAGAGTCTCCAGAAGTGCAACCTACTGTGTTCTTTCATTTAGTTGTAATGGGCTAGGGTAAAGGTAAGAAAAGGGAAAACAAGTTTAACGATTGAGCATAAGAGCATTCAAGATCAAATAACAAGCTTAAAGACAAAATACTTCCCCAAATTCTGCCCAAATCTTTGTTGCAACATCTTACCATATTCTTTACATTAACAATTGCAATGCAACAATATGTTAAATTTCATATTAGACTTCATCATTCATTAATTTTCCATTATTTTCTTTTAAATTTTTTTTTAAAGAAAAAATGAAGTCTATTTCATCATAGTTTACTCAAGAACATGTCCCCCCAATGTAATATAAATTCCCTCACTCCACATTTAAAATCTTTGCTTGACCTCAAGTAATGTCAACACACTCAACTTCAATGAAATAATCTCCAAATGCTCAAATCCTCAAGGAGGAACAAACAGATAAAAATTAAAGTGAAAGGTCAGGCTAAAGCTATGTGTTTCCAAAGAAAAGGTCAAAGCTTGAAGTGGGTTGCTAATGGAAGTAACATTCAAGGTTGGCCATTTAAGCAAAAAGGGTGAATCCTAATGCCTTAATTATTTTAATGCGTCAATTGAAATTATAATGTGGTCTCGACAAGTATGCTTAGGCAAGCTTTAGAGATGCTCAATCAAAATGGCACACTCAATTACAACAAAGAAAAACAATGTTTAGGCTAAAAAGCTGACCAAGGTATGGTAGAGTTTAGTATGCTTCACAATGAATTAGAGGTAAACAAAATCATTTAAGATCATGACAAGTGCAAAACATTTGAAACATTAGTACTTAAGATTACTTGAAAAATTTTCCTTAAAGCACAGGATAATTAAATTATTCCAACAATTATGCCATAAAAATGACTTGATGCAAACATTTTCTAAGATAAGACTTTATTAAAAAGAAAATAGATTTTGAAAATGAAATTTGAAAGACAATGATGGGCTACCTCCCATCGAGTGCTTCTTTAACGTCATCTTAGCTAGATGTTTTGGAAGACATTAAGGAACCTTAAATTCCTTAAATTTTTTCACTCCCTCAAAATGTGGTTTAACTCTCTGACCATTGACTCTAAAAATTTTATCTCTATGAAAGTTAAGCAAATCTATTGCTCCAAAGGGATGTACCACAATCATAATAAAAGGACCACTCCAGTGCAGTTTAGATTTACTTGGATTGTGATGCCAACACGAGTTGTAGAGTAGTATGTTCATACCTAGTTTAAAGGATTTTCGAACATGGCTTTTATCACAAAGAGGTTTGGTTCCTTGAACATTTGAGAGCTCCCATGCACTTCTTTCTGGAGCTCAACCAACTTAAACGCCTGCATCATTTTTTTATCATAGGATTCCTGCAAGAAAACATCTTTGATAGCAGTATTAAAGTATTCAATAGAAGAGCATTCCTCAATAAGTAATGTGATAGGAGTAGGTAAACTATTAAAAATGGAAAATTCAATAGTTCAACCCAAAACAGCCATAGTCAATTTCCTATTATTAACATCAATCAAAGTATTAGTAGTTGCCATAAAAGGTTTGCCCAACAAGATATGCAATTCTGACCCATTAGACAACTCATCTTCCATATCCAACACTACAAAATCAACAGGCACTATCAACCCTCTTATTTGCACTAGCACATCTTCTATAATTTCCCTAGGAAATCTCAATGACTTATTAGCTAATTGCAAGCTCATTTTGGTAGGTTTCAACTCTCATAAATTCAACTACTTAAATAAGGCATATGGCATCAAATTAATACTAGCACTTAAATCTAACATACCTTTAGCCTTTTCACCACTGCCCACACTAAAGTCAATGACAAAACTACCAGGATCCTTAGCTTTTAGAGGTAATTTTTGCTAGAGTACAGAGACACTACTACTTTCTCTTCCATCACTAGCCTTCTTTTCTTAGAATTTAGCTCTTTAAAAAATTTCCATATACAGGCATATTCTTAATCACATCAAGCAAGGGCAAATTGTACTTACCTTGGATAGCATTGTGGAAAAGCTCATCAAATTGCTTATCTTGCTTACCATTTTTTAAATGGTCTGGAAATGGAATAGGAAGTTGATAAGGATCATCCGCTTTATGTAACTTAAATGGAGAACATGTCTCCATCTCTTTCTCTTCCTCCACTATATAGTTAGAAACTTCACCAACATTATCATTTATTTGCTTAACACTCCAAAGAACCATGATGGACTTAGCTTGCTCCAGTTGGCTAGGAAGTTTCCCTTTTTTATTTGATTGCACTTGATTTGCAATCTGACCAACTTGAGTCTCCACATTTCTCACTGCTACTTCCAAAGAGTTGAATCCTCAGTTAATAGCCTCCTAAATTCGAGTGCTAACCTAAATGAAACCATTCAAGCTATCTTCTAAGCATGGCTTCTTTTACTGATTTTGATTTGATAATTCTCATTGAAACAGGCATCCTCTTTGCATCATTTAAACTTGAGGCTATTGCTGCTATTGATTATTGTTCCTCCAAGAAAAATTTGGATAGTTCCTCTAACCTTGGTTGTAAGTGTTAGAGAAGGGGTCATTTTTTTACCAAGGTTGGTAACCATCCAAAGCTTATGCTTACTCCAATTCTCCTACATAGGCATTAAAACTAGAAGGACAAATATTAGCACCATGCCCATAAATACCACAAACACCGCATACCTATTGGTTTTGAATCGATGTGTTTCCTTTCATTGTCAAGAGCTTAACTTGCCTCATGAGTTCGGCTATTTGTATAGCCACATCTTTCCCAAGAGCTCCTTTTTGTACTCTAACTCTTCTCCCTCTCACACTTTTCTACTGAGAGTTAGCACTAAGAATTTCAAATAGGTCATTATGTCTCTTCAGCAGTTATTTCTCCCATTACCCCTCCAGCTGCATTGTCAACTATACTTTGGCTCTGAAAGGTAAGCCTATCATAAAAAATTGGTTGAGCAACTGCAGTGGATAAGGATGATGTGAGCACTGGATTTGCAACATATTCAAAGGAATTCATTAAATCAATTCTATTAATTTAATAATCCAAAAGAAAGTAATGAAGAAATAAGATTCAAACCTTATAAATAAACCCATCCGATCTTATTCAATCACTTGAATCATTACAATAGAGTTCCTAAGAAATTGAATTTGATCCTAATCTAAGTAGAAATCTATAAACTAGATTGAGAAATAAACAAAGAAATGATGTCAAACTGGAAAAATTGAAATAAATGTCGTCTGGCCTCTTTCTTAAGTCGGCTCCCCCCTAAAATAAATATTTCTCCTTCTATTTATACTTTCCAAAATGACCTTGGATTAAAAATCCCTTAAAAACTTGGATAAAATTTGGTTACAACTAAAAAATAGTGCAGTTGGACGCAGGGAGGTCACTGGGGGGTCGCGACGATAGTCAGCACACTACTGCAGCTCGCAAGGCCTTATTAGGAGGTGCTAAGGCCGGCGAGCGTGCTGTTGTGTGCTAGTTTGCTGCTACGCAATGACATCCTATCCTGCCATGCTGTGACAAGCTATCCAGCGTGCAATTTTCTGCCAAATTTTTTGATTCAGCCCAAATATTTTTCATTTCTTCAATTAATAATACAACTGAAAACAACTTAATAAACACAGTAAAAGCATCATAAAATCATAAAAATAAACTATAAATTAACAATTAAAGGAACCAAAAATAAGATAAAACTATGACAAAACAAGCCCTCGGGCCCATATAGATTGATTTTAAAAAGTGATTTTGAGTTACCACCTTAATTTTATTTTATTTGATAAAATTTAGGAAAAGCCCATTTGAATCCAATTAATATCCTGAAGGAAAAAGTGCACTAGCCTTAAAGCTAAAAAGGATTCATAGACTAGGTTTTTGGTTAATTTTAACAAAATTAGTTAGGCAATAAATAAAAATAAGTTTCATAATTAATGCATTTATAATTTATTATGATGCATGACAATCCATTCATAAGTAGTTACGTAATACATAAAAATAAGTTTCATAATTAATGAATCTATAATTTATTATGTTGCATGACAATCCATTCACAAGATAACCAAAATAGAAAAGAAATTAAGGAAAGGAAAGCTAAGTTAATTTAAAATTATAACAACCAAAATAGAGGATACCTCCTCTATCCCTTATGGGTTCTAGAGTAGAGAAGTCACATATTCCGCAAACTAATCCTAAAATAAACAAACAAGATAAAATAAATCCTAACTAATTGAAGAAGGTGATGAGGAAGAAGTTAGTTTATTTTAATCAAATTCACTGCTCAAACCAAGGATGCATTTATATCCCTTTAAATGAAAATTAGAACCCACATAATTCTCTCTTCTTGTTAAGATTGCTTAGCCAAAGTACTTTATCATGTTTTGATTGATTGATAAATTGATTTTAATTGATTACCATATTGAATTAATTATTTCAGATTTTAATTAACTAACTTAAGTGAATCAATTAAGAGAGTCAAGGTTATAAGAGAAAAGAATTAGGCTAGGAGCCCAAAGGAGGAGAAGAGAATCCCAATGAGGGAAAAAAATAAAACAAAAAAAATAAAGGAAATAAAATAGACTTACCTTATACTTACACGGCTTTAAGATAAAGAAGACTTTTCTTAATGGGTGGTGGATTTGCCTTAGAAGGTAGGCGGCTACTTCTTTTGGATGGCGTCAAACAAAATTTTAAGGGAACTTTCTCAAATGAGATTGAGAAAAGCTATCTCTAATGACAATCCAAATCTCTTTGCAAAGCAAGGAGCAAATAGCAAAACAAAACAAAAATAAAATAAAACTTTAGAATTAAGGTGCTTATTCCTTGGCGGACTAAGCTTATGAGGATGGTTCACTTGATGCAAAGACTAATCAAGTAAGCTAAAAGGTAAAAGGTGATGAAAACTAACTTAGAGGCCCTATATTTATTAAGGAAAAGTTGGGGGATGATTTCATGAAGTATCAATATGGGATTATTGTAAAAACATAAGAAAAATCATAAAATGGGAGAAAATCGCATCCACTGCCATACGGCATTGCAAAGGTCACTTGTAGTATTTGTAGGCAAGCTTACAATAACCACAGGCTAGTCCTATGGTACTACAAGGCCACTCTATGGTAACCGTAGGGCTTCTGCCGTAGAGGGACCTTTTTACTATTTTGGCCCATTTTCATTCATTTTAACTTTGCTTTTTGTGATTCTAGTTGTATTGTGCTCCTTATTCAACCTTAGATAGTTTAGAGGCCAAAGAAGTGAGTCTTGCCTCTTGGGGCTCCATTTCTCAGTTTTTAAATTTTGGCAATTTTGGCTTTTGGATGTCTGTTTCCTTAGCATAGGCATTTTTAAGGTTCAAATACATACAAGAGGGAGCAAAATTAAGGGTTCTCACTTGATCTCCTGATGTTCAGTTCTCTCATAGGATTAGCAATGCCATTCATAGGATTAGCTATGCCATTCCCTTCCTTTATCATGACAAACAAATTGCTTAATGCCTAGCACCCATTTCTGTATTAACTTCTCAAGCTCTTCCTTTAAGTGCCAATATTTATTTGTGTCATATCCATTATCCTTGTGAAATTTATAGTACTTGTCATTATCTCTCCTTCCTGCCAAAAAGCAACCCATTTTTTGAGGCCATTGACCTTCTTGCTAATGTCCTAGATCCATATCAATAGATGAAATCTATTCACAAACAGAGGGGTGAGATTTCTATTGATGAAATCCAATCTTTTTGGCTTATGACTTCTCCTACTTCTACCTTTGATACCTCTGTTGGATTGCTATTGGCGATCTCCCTACTAGTTTTCTTGGCCCCTTGATGGATTCCCTTCTTTTTTTTTTTTTTTTTTTTTTGTCTTTTATCGAAGTCTCTCATCCCATCATTTATTCTAACATGGGTCTCGACTACTACCATTAAAGCTGAAATGGTTTAGGGAGGGTTAGAAATAACTTCTTTCTTCAATCATGGTTTGTAGTTCCATAAAGCATCACTGTATACATGATGTCTTTATTCAAGTCCTCAATCTAATTTACTTCCCTATTAAAGTGCTCTACATATTTCCTGAGGCTTTCCCCATCCCTTTGAACTTATGTAAGAGTTCAGTTGATATTTTCTCAAGAGTGATTCATGCAATAAATTGAGCTTGGAAAAGGCTAGAGAGTTGGACGAAGGATGTGATGGATTTTGGAGTAGGGTTTGGTACCAATCTTGAGCTAAGCCCTTCAATGTGGTAGGAAAAAGCTTGCATAAGACATGGTCCAAGTGGATTTGGGCATTTGATAATGTTTTAAAATTTATGAATGTGACTTTTAGGATAAGTGGATCCATCATAGGACTCTATATGAGAGGGGATTCTGAACTTAGGGGGTACATTGCCATGACGATACTATCATAGAGAGGCAATTCGATATACAGCATGAAGTCCATCTTATTTACCTGAATATCGATCTTTAACATAACCTCTTGAACCTTCTTCTCAATTTTCTTATGATCACCTTTATCCTCCCATTCTCCATCATACTAGGGTTCATCCTTTTCTTTATAAACTATTTTTTCTTCATTTGTTTAGATAACACCATTCAAAGATCCGTCAACATCTTTTCTCCTATCTTCCTTCTTTATTTAGGGATCTAGTTATAGTGCTAATGGTGCAATTGTTTAAGATTGCTAAGTTATGGCTTGTTTAAGCTCATTCAGTTGGTTGGTTAAGTCTATAAAGACAATGAGGAGGCTTTGCATGGTGGTTTGCATGACAAATGGGTTGTTTAGGTTAAAACGAGTTTTAATGTTAAACAGAGAGGGATTTGCTTGCTGATTATCCTGAGTATCATCTTGGTTATTTTCATTGTTTAGGAGTTTAGGGAACAAATTTAAGCCTAAGCCATTATTAATGGATCTTAGATCCATAGGGGTTATGGGAGAGATTAGAATTGAAGATCTAAAAGCTAGTGTCCATGCTCACTACACTAAATGATATGCTTGGAGATGAATTTCAATCTCTAACACATGATCAAGCGATCCTTAATATCTAGAAGATAGAGGTTAGAGGGCTCAGGTGATGTGCCTTAGGGCCACTCCAAGTTAGGAAAGGTGTATTTAAAGAGCTAAAGGCTCTAAAGTCACAAGAATTATGTTACCTTGATCATGAAGAAGACAAGGCCATTTATAGGAACATCTCATGATACAATTCCTTATTACAATCATGTTAAATGTTACAACATCAGGTATGGAGAAGGATTCTAGGTAACAGAATTCGAGTAGGAATGGATTTACTACTACCAAGTCATACCTAACTTATGGAGAAATTATGTGTTAGCGAAGTGTCCTCTATGCAATGTCTAATGGTTTGATTGATTTGTATGGGCAATTAATATTGAGGTGTAACACTTAGATCTAATTATGAATAATTTGAATATTGAAGGCAAAGTTGATCAACATTTATTTAATATTGTCATTTCATATGCTAATTCTTGCACAAGTATTTGTTTAAATATTGAAAATGATTTACCATATAAATTATATTATAATTATTTTAATATAAATTTATGATATCTTAAACCCTCAACCTCTACGTTCACGTCATTCTTTTATGCATTTAACTGTGTGATTTGATTTCTTTTGTTTGCCTTCTATGCAAAATGCCTCATTTTCTTGCTCGAAAAATGATATATACTTGGTTAATGTTCGTATTCTCAATGACATATACAATATATGCATTTAAAGAGTAGATAGTTGCTTTTTTTTATTTATCTAATTGAAAATTATTTGTTATTAATTGTTTAATAGATGTAAGGAATTGCAAAAAATGAAAAACTATGGAATGTTTATCATCTTCTCAATGCTTGTGTCACAATAAGAACTTGCCTTCGTTGCCTAATAGTATGCATTTAGTCATGAGATTTTTTATCTCTAAATAAGACATATTTTCTTTCTTAATATGCTTCACTATTTCTTTCATAGGAACTTACCTTATTAAGTCTCACTTTGGTATGCCTAACAATGAATTTCCATACTATAGAGCCTTATATTGGTGTGATAGATGTGTTAAGAAAAGTTTTGGTCATGTTACCTATATCTATACTCTATGTTGTATTAAAAGGAAGATTCAACTCCCAATCTTGTGTCATCCTTCAGTCTTTATAAATGTTTTATTAAGATGTCCACATGATCCTCTATTCTCTAAATTTAGAAAGAACATTCACATTTATAATTCATTATTTTTTGTCACATCAAATTGGTGATAAAATTGACTATGAAATTAATAAGACATTTGGCCCATTTGTTTTTTGCCTTTATGGAAAGAATCACCACCTAATTGGCTTATTGTTACCTATTGTTTGAGAAACACCTAAGTTTGCTTGACTTTATTTGTATGATATGGAGAATGAGATTCATAATCAAATTTAATTTTTATTACTAATGGAATCATGCTCCTTAGTAAATGAGATAATTGTTGAAAACCTCATCAAAATGTTTGATTGTTGCAATGAAATTACAAGATCATTTAAAATGGCTGAGGATAGATTATGAGAAAATGACTTGATTCTTGTCAAACTGAAAATAATGGGTTAGAGGGATAAAGATAGCTTGCAGTATGGCATACCAACATCCTCTAAACTTGTTGGCTTGATTGTTAGAGATTTTGGTTTATTTGATAAGGATAGAGATATCATTATTAATTATAAAAGTGGTCACTTCAAATGCAAAGGTTCCTTGCATCCTACCTTTATGTCCATGCAATGGCCAATCCTTTTTCCTTATTGAGAAGATGTAGATATTGAATATACTATGAGCCATAATAACAATCACTCTAAAAAATTTGTTACAATGCGAGAATACTATGCATTTAGGCTACAACAACACCATACTAAAGACATAGCTTTATTAAGGGGTGGTTGACTATTCCAACAATAGGTATTTAATGCTTTTGCTAGTGTCAAAGAGAGATTAGATTTTATCATATGAAATCAAAAAAACTTTATGTTCTGAAGTTTAAATGTTTGTACAAAATGTTATGTTTCGCGATGATACAGACCCAAATAATGTTGGAAAATCTATAATACTGCTTCATCCTAAGAGGGAGGTCTAAGATATATGATTGAACATTATCATGATGCAATGGCGATATGTAAATTTTTTGGCTACCTATCGCAACTAGATTTCTAGTCTTGTTGGATGGACTCTGCACTACTTTCAAATAGAATATTAGGAGATAGACACAATGGGCCAGGACCTATGACTAAGAAAGGTGTCACCATTTAGTTTTTAAAAACTAGGGAAAAGGGGTGACTAGGATTCCACGCTGATTACCTAACCACCCAAATAAGAGATTTTGTGTAAGGAAGTTAAGTACGATTATGAAAAGGTGTTAGACACCTAGACTACCCAACTGTGAGGTTGGCTTCCACTTTTAGTCTCATTAATGAATGCTTTCATTAGGCTTTTTGCGTGTTAAATTATATGGCAGATATATGTGAACCCTCAAATTTGCACCCTTAGGATCCAACAGCAGCTTGACACTTGTTAAGATTAGTGCGCTATGCATAACCTGTACGGTTGTCCCACTAGCAGGTTAGCGGGCATGGGTCAAGGGGGCAGCGCCCCGTTGAAAAATAAATTTTCTAAATTTTTCACCTTTAGACAACCAGCACTCCATCATGAACCCATAGAATCAAACTAGGCCTAAATCGGATCTAGAAAGGATGAAAATGGGTCGAAAAATAAGGTGTTACAGCCAGCGGGCCAACTGCGGCAACTTGCAGTTGGCTGCAGTAACCACAGCCATTATTGCAGTTGCCGTAGATCCTTGTGGTAGTCCATTTACTGCTATAGCAGGCACTATGGTTACTGCAGAGTGATCTGTAGTTACAGCAGCCTCTGACGAGTTATTGTAGCACGTTTTTCCTGCTTCCCACATCAAAAATTCACCCTTTTAAGCCTCTAGACTCTCCCTATAAATACCTTACACCTCCTAACAACTTCTACACATAATTACATGCTTCTATACTCTCCCTAAAGCTTTTTAAACCCTATTCCTAAGCTTT
The DNA here is from genome assembly GCA_947687605.1 of Reutealis trisperma. Taxonomy (NCBI): domain Eukaryota; kingdom Viridiplantae; phylum Streptophyta; class Magnoliopsida; order Malpighiales; family Euphorbiaceae; genus Reutealis; species Reutealis trisperma. The sequence continues at coordinate 164,043 of CANTUT010001063.1, read as the reverse complement.
TCAATCATCAAAACCTTATTTCTAAACTTCCAAATCTCTAAAATCCCATTCCAAAACTTTTTCCATCACCTCAAACCTTATTCATAAGTTTCCTAATCACCTCAAATCTGATTCATAAACTTCCTAATCATTTCAAAACTCTATTCATAAACCTCCTAATCACCTCAAACCCTATCTCTAAGCTTCTTAATCAAGAAAATGTGTGATTCAAGTTATTTCTTTCAAAGGGAATTTGTGGTAATCAAGCAAAGGTGTGATCCAAGTCCCTAAGAAGAGCCCGCGCTACTCAAGAGTCCTTCTTCCAAAAAGAGTACTCGTGCCATCCCTAAGGAAATGTGGAACTTAGATCTGGTGCCAAGCTCGCTCTCTACGTTCCTCGCCACAGATAGCCAAAGGTAAAAGTCCTTTTCTTTTCCTTCATCAATTTCACTTTTAAGATCTAAATCTAAAAAGATCTAATTTTTGCTAATTAAAATCCGACCTAATTAACAAATCCCTTAAGCCCTTTAAAATCAATCAAAACATGATAATAAAGGCAATGACTTAAAAACCCCTCTTTTTTAAGAAGGAAGAACTGTGTGGGGTTTGATTCCCATTCAAAGGGATACGCAGGCTTGTTGTCTCTAAGGCATTCAACTCCACTAAAATTAATAACGTCTTCTCTCTATCACCTTCTTCACACAGTCTAAGATCAAAATTGTTTTTCTTAAATAAAAGTCTAACTTTTAGTTCTTTTTATTACAATTGTTTTATCACTTTTTCTTATTTTAGTTGTTTAGATTATATTTGGGGAATGTGTGCTTTTCCTAGAACCCATAAGGGCTAGAGGAAAGATCCCCTGATTTTGATATTTTAACTTGTAATAGTTTAAAGTAGTTTTTCTTTATTTTTCACATTTTATAATAATCATTATCTTATATTTTGCCATGCATTGCATGAATAATATTTGTTTTATGCATCATATTATATCTATTCATGCATACATAAAAACTTCTTTTTACAAAAGCTATTTTGTATTTAAGCCAAACTAATTTTTTGTATTGTTTTAACCAAAACCTAATCCCCAAGCCCTCTTTCATCATTCGAGGACTAATTCTTTTCCTTGGGATCAATGGTATAATTTTGGAGTCAATCAAATTGGGTATTTCCTTTAATTTTCCCAACTAAAATAAATAAAATTAAAGTGACAACTCCTCTTGCAAATTAAAATTTACAAAATACAATTCTCTAATCTCATAGCGAGTTTCAATCGTGATGTTTTCCCTAATAAGCATTTTGATTCCCTTTTAGCATATTAGACCAGTGCTCAAACGAGACCTTACAATATATTACCACATCAGTTTACTCCATTACATATGGTGCATTATTTAATACTTTAGCATGCTTTCAAACAATTCTTAATTTATGGATTGGTTTAGTGTTACCAATTTGTCATGCCTTTATCTTTTGTTGGGCTACTAAACATGCCTCATGCCTTCCTAGTTCATTTGGATCCTAGAACATGCATCAAGTTTCTACCAATTTTATTCAACAATTTGTCATGTTTTGTACCAAATACATAGGAATGCAGTAAAGACCTAACTCATGTATATTAGGAATCAAACAAGCCTAATCATGCCAATATAGTTAATTAATTAACCAATTATTTGTCTTAGGCATCATACAGTTCTAGGTGATAGGAGTTCTTTTTAAGGTTGAATTACATGTATAAAATCCTTTAATTACATGTATAAAATCCCTTTAAACTAGATTAAAGGGGAAAAGGGAATTAAAAAGATCTTTTACATCCTATAAAAATAAAACTAAAATAAACCTAAAATACTATACCTATTCTAATGAACCCAAATACCCCTTAGAACTCATAAAAATTATAGAAATAAAATAACAAAAATTAAAATGGCTTGATCTTTTGAAATAGGCTTAAAGGACGCATGGAGGGCCATGTGCCTACCCTAGGGGCTCTGGTGTTCCATGTGCCTATCCTCCTGGAAAGACTCTAGTCTCCTGATTTTCATTCCAATGATTCTTCGCTTGATTTCTGGTTCATCCAGTAGTCTCCCATTGACATAATATGCATAAAAATAATAAAAATGAATAAAAACTTGACAAAATGGTCAGATCAAATCAAAACAAAAATAAAATACAGAAAACACAAAGAACAAATAAATGGAAGTAGGGTACTCATGCGTCATACGCCCCTCATGCACTGGAACCCAAAAAGCATAACCAAATAGATCAAATGCATAAAGGAGGGTCACATAAGGGGTGCATTGATAAGATAACACTGTTTTGTTATTAGTCGTACTTAGTTATCTAAGTTACTACACTTATTTATCCCTTATCTTTATCTAGTTATTAGTTAATATCTAACTCATTGTAATTATAAATATACTCTCCCTATAATTATTGATTAACATAATATACATAAATACTTTTTTCTTCATGCTCTATGTGGTATTAGAGCTTTCTTTCTCTTTAATAAAATAGCACAAATTTTTTTAGGCTCTCTTTCTCTCTTCTTTATTGATCCCATGGATGGCCAATTAATTCCCACCACTACAGCCCCTTTTCCTTCTGTCATTCTATCAACTAGCCATGTGTTTTGAAAATTACCTATCAATAGACCTAAAGCCTTAAACAGTGGCTGGGGGGTTTGCCATGTGGTGCCGCACTATTTCGCATGCCTTTGGATTTCTTCAGCCTCCCAGTTCAATTTTTCAGGGCTTTTTAAAATTTTGAAAAATTACCTATCAGTGTCAGTAGACTCAAAATTAATTTTTAGATAGTTTGGCAGTTAGTTTAGAGAGAAATTTAGTCAATTTTGGGAAAATAATGTTTGGTACAAAAAATTCAATCAAGGTCAAAAAATTAAGTATCTCTTGTAGTATTACGCCTTAAAGCCTGTTTTTTTTTGTGAACAACTCATCCAATGAGTATGGTAAGTCTTTTACCTTTCAAGGGTACTGCCCTCTTGACCCCTGCATGCTAACCAATTAGGGGATCGACGTATTGGCTCTATATAATATACTAATTTTAGCATGTGTCAAGATGTGACTGTATTATAAGAGTGCAGAATTAGGATTCACACATGGTAGCTATTGACCAAAGTTATATCAAAACTTAGTCAATCTCTATTTTGATCTTGTTAATCAAACTGAAAGCTATCTGATGTTTGTTCAAGTGTTTGTTTTGCATAATATATCATATTTATTGATTGAAATTGAAAGGAAATCAAAATCTTCTAAAGTATATTGGATTGATTCTGAGTCATGACTAAGATCAATAATTCGCAACTGCAACCATGAAATAGCAACTGCGACTATGTAATCGCGACCAAGAAACTTAAGAAGCCAATTTGATCAATTTCACTTAGAGTGAATCGCGACCACGACTAAAGGCGCGATCCTGGATTTGCGACCGTGATATTAATATTGGGATCCAAGCTTGCAATGGATAGTTGAAGAACCAATGAGAAGATGCCATGTGTTATCTAGCCATTGTGAATTATGAAGATCGTGACTGCGAAATATTAGTCATGACCATGAAAATGTAGTTGCGATCGTGAAAAATGCTGAGCGACTGCGACCTAGCTCTGATAGTGCATTTAATGTAAGATATTATGGTTGATGTGAGGATCCTTTTTGGTATTTCTTTGTAACAGGAATTTGGAGGGAAGAAGCCATAAATACCCCCTCCAAAGACCCTCATAATGATCCAACAACTTTCATTTAAGCTAAACTCGTGCAATTTTAATTCTCAAAGCCTTTACCTTTTAATTGTTATTACTTAGTTGTTATAAGAGCATTGATAGCTCAAAGGGTTAAGTGTTATCCTTGAAAACACATATTATTGGGTTGAGAGTAAGCCATTAGAAAACTCTTGTATAGGTTTGAGTATGAGCTTAAGGGAAACACTTGTAAGGGTTGTGTGTGAGCCATTGAAAACACATTGTATGTTTGTAGTGAGCTTGAAACTCCTTGTAAGCAACATCTAGTAGTAGAATACCCAATTGGGATTAGGGAGTGGATGTAGGGTTCGTTAATACCTGAACCACTATAAAATTGATTGTATTCATTCTCTTTCCCTATCTCTTTTTATCTAATTTTTAATTTCCCACCAATTCAACCCCCCTTCTTATTGCATAAGGGCAAACAATGGTATCAGAGCCTTGGTCTCATTCTTCAAAATTAATTGTGTGAGAAAAGATCAAAATGGCTAATGAAAGGATGCATCACCTCAAGCCACACTTTGATGGTACCGATTATATACATTAGAAATATAGAATAGAGGTGTATCTTGATAGTGATGTCATGATGTATGGGATTACATAATCAAAGAATGGAAACCTCCATCAAGAAAAGTTGATGATGTTAAAGAATTGGTTCCTAAAGAAGAATGGGTGGATGCATAAAGAAAAACTAATGGGAAAAATAAGAGACCCATGGCAATTCTTCTTAGTTCACTTTTAAGAGAAGAATGTGGTAGAGTTCAACATTGTTCAAATGCATTTAGCATTTGGAAATCTTTAGAAAACTACCATGAAGGAACTAAGCAAGTCAAGGAGAAAAAGATTCAGTTGTACACAATTGAATATGAGCTCTTTAAGATGAAACCCAATAAAAGCGTCACTAATATGACAAATAGGCTTCTAGCCCTTGTCACCAACATGAAGAAATTGGGCAAATTATACACCTTGAACGATATAAACTATAAGATTCTCAAAACTCTCCCAAAGAAAGATTATAAAGTTAGAATTGCTGGCATAGAAGAAGCTAACAAGGATCTTGGAAAGGTTCCTACCGATGTCCTTATTAGAAAACTCCTTACTGAAGAAATGTCTCTATTGATAGAGAAGAAAGAGAATCAAGAAAAGGAGAAAAAGAAATCCTTAGCTCTCAAATCCTCCCTCAAAAGTAAAAAGGAATGTGAAACCTTAAGTGAATCGGAGGAAAGTGAAGATGATAATGATGAAGAAGTTGCTATGCTCTCAAAAAGGGTCAAGGACATCATCAAGAGAAGAAAGAAAGAAAAGAGGTCCTTTAGGAGATCATCATCAAATTACAACTCAAACTTAAGCAAAGAAAAGAAGAATGACATTACTTGCTATGAATGTGGCAAGCAAGGTCATATAAAAACATAATGTCCCAACATCAAGAAGAAAAAGAAATAGGATAAGGAGAAGAAGAAGAAGGGTTTCAAAGCAACATGGGATTATGACTCCTCAATTGATGAAGAGGAAGAGGATGTAGCAAACTTATGTTTCATGGCCTTAGAGGACTCATCAAATGAGGTAAGCTCTAACTCTTAATCTTATGATGATATTGATAATGATATGCATGATGAGGATGAGCTAATTAAAGCTATGAATTTAAAATGCAAAAAGTATAAATCAAAAATGAAATTTTTAAAGGAAAAGCTTTCTAAGTTGGAGGAGAATTTTAAAGAATTAGAAAAACTTATTTTAAGCTTGAAAACATCCAATGTTAACTTAAAAAGCTCATTGGAGGAAATCACTTTTAAAAAATTCTCTTTTAATTCTTTATATAAAGAAAATAATGCTTTGAAAATTGAGGTTGAAGAATTAAGAAACTCAATCTCAAATTTTTAGAAAGGAAAAGAAGCCTTAGATACTCTTATTGTATCACAAAGGCCACCCCTTGTGAGACATGGTCTTGGTTTTGATAGCTCATCTCCATCTACATCATCTCCCACTATGTTCATAAAGGCTACAACTCCTCAAACCTCTAACATTGAGGTAATTCACAAAGAAGTGAAAACACACACTAAACCTCCAAGTCCCAAAAGGACTCAAAAGGTTATATTAGATTCAATAGTTAAGCCTCAAAGAGTTAACCATGCATTCATGTATCAAAAAAGGCATGCTCAAAGACATCAACAATCATAATATAATACTTGTCCTTATATGCATTCATGTCATAATGTTGTGAAAATACCAAAATTTTTTAACAAAATGGCTAAGAAAACCTTCAAGTCAAAACTCAAATGCCATTATTGTATGAAAGATGGTCATATAAATGTATTTTGTTATATAAGGAATGCTCAACTCAAGCTTAAGGACCCTTCCAAGACTAATCCCTAAGGACCCAAGTATATTTGGGTACCTAAAACAAGATGATTAATCCTTTCTTGTAGGTGTCTCAAATCCACTACCAAGGAGAACAAATGGCATGTAGATAGTGGATGTTTAAGACACATGATCGAAAATGCAAGCCTCTTTACAAATTTGAAAGAAAAGAGAGGTGGAATCATCGCATTTGGTAACAATGCCAAAGGTAAGATAGTTGGCATTGGTACCATTGGTAAGGATAATCTTTCTCTCATTGAAAATGTTCTTTTGGTTGATGGTTTAAAATTTAACTTGCTTAGTGTATGTCAATTATGTGATAAGGGTAATAAAGTCACCTTTGACTTTAAGGCATGCATTGTCACCACTTTAGTTAATGACAATGTAGTGTTTAAGGGTGAAAGAGAGCGCAATACCCACCTGATTGACTTAAATGATTTGGCTAACCAATATGTCAAGTGTTTCATGTCTATTAGCAATGAATCTTGGCTTTGGCATAGAAGGCTTAGACATGCAAGCATAGAGCTTCTTCATAGTCTTTGCAAGGATGAGCTTGTTGAAGGACTTCCAAATATAAAATTCTCAAAGGACAAGACATGCGGACCTTGTCAAATGGGAAAGCAATACAAGTCATCCTACAAATCAAAAAATATTGTAAGTACTTCTAGACCCTTTCAACTTATTCATATGGATTTGTTTGGACCTAGTAGAGTTGCTAGTTTAGATGGAAAAATGTATGCCTATGTGTTTGTTGATGACTACTCTAGATTTACTTGGGTTAGTTTCTTGACTCATAAAAGTGATGTTTTTGATGCATTTAAAAGTTTTGCAAAAAGAGTTCAAAATGAGAAAAGCTGCTTCATTTCCAAAATTAGAAGTGATCATGGAAAAGAATTTGAAAATGAATTTTTTGAAAATTTTTGCATTGAATATGGAATTTCACATAATTTTTCCTCTCCTAGAACACCTCAACAAAATGGTGTTGTAGAAAGGAAAAATAGAACCTTGATTGAAATGGCTAGAATCATGCTTAATAAATATGGCTTACCAACTTATTTTGGGCAGAAGCCGTTAACACTTCATGTTACATTTCAAATAGAGTTTTTAAATGACCCATTTTGCATAAAACCTCTTATGAGTTATGGAATGGAAGAAAACCTAAGATTTCATATCTAAGAGTTTTTGGTTGCAAGTGCTACATATTAAATACCAAGGATAACCTTGGAAAATTTTCTTCTAAAACCAATAAAGGCATTTTCTTAGGATATTCCACCACTAGTAAAGCTTATAGAGTCTTTAACAAAAAGACTAAGGTAATTGAAGAGTCCATGAATGTTGTATTGATGAATCTAGTAAACTTGATCTTAGGAAAGGTAGTGTTCTTGATGATCTTGTAGGTCAATTTGAAAAGCTTGAATTGGATCAAGATGAGACTTCAAAGGAAGTTGAAGACCAAGTGGAAAACCAACAAGATCATAAGGACCTATCAAATCCACAAGAGAAATATGTTCAAGAACTTCCTAAGGAGTGGAGATACCCCAAGAATCATCCCAAGGAGCAATTCAAAAGTGACCCATCTAAGGGTGTAAGTACTAGATCTCATTGTAAAGCCTTAGATAATAATTTTTCTTTTGTTTTTGAAATTGAGCCAAGGACTATTGATGAGGCTCTTAATTATGAGAGTTAGGTGATTACTATGCAAGAGAAACTCAAACAATTTGAGAGAAACAAAGTTTGGGATCTTGTTTCTAGACCTAAAGATCATCCCATTATTGGATGTAAATGGGTTTATAGAAATAAGATAGATGAGCATGGTTTCATCACTAGGAATAAGGTTAAATTGGTTGCCAAAGGGTACAACTAAGAGGAAGGCATTGATTATGATGAAACTTATGCTTCGATAGCAAGATTAGAGGCTATTAGAATTTTGCTTGCTTATATATGCCATATGGATTTTAAACTTTTTCAAATGGATGTTAAAAGTGCTTTTTTAAAAGGAATTATTAAGGAAGAAGTTTATGTTGAGCAACCCCCCAGTTTTGAACATCATGAACTTCCTAATCATGTCTTTAAATTAACCAAGGCCTTGTGTGGTTTGAAACAAGCTCCTAAAGCTTGGTATGAAAGGCTATGTACATTTCTTTTGAAAAATGATTTTGTTACAGGCAAAGTTGACACAACACTTTTTGTACAACGGCAAAAAAATGACACTTTAATTGTTCAAATTTATGTTGATGATATTGTATTTGGTGCTACTAATGAACATATTTGTGAAGAATTTGCCAAGTGTATGACTAGGGAATTTGAGATGAGCATGATGGGTTAGCTTAATTTCTTCCTAGGACTACAAATCAAGCAATGCAAAGATGGCATCTTCATCAACCAATCCAAATGTACAAAAGAGCTTCTTAAGAAGTTTGGCATAGATGGTTGCAAAAGTAGCAAGACTCCAATGAGCACATCAACTAAGCTTGACAAAGATGAAAAGGGTAAGCCTATAGATGAGAAGAAATATCGAGGTATGATCGGTTCTCTTCTCTACCTTACAGCATCTAGACCCGATATAATGTATAATGTTTGTTTGTGTGCATGTTTTCAATCTTGTCCTAAAGAATCTCATTTGTATGCGGTTAAAAGAATTTTGAAGTATTTACATGGCACATTGCATTTAGGGCTTTGGTATCCTAGAAATTCATCTTCTATAATAATTGGTTTTTTGGATGCGGATTATGCTAGTAGTTTCCTTGATAGAAAAAACACTTATGGAACTTGTCATTTTCTTAGTGAATGTTTAGTTTCATGGTTTAGCAAGAAACAAGTTTCGGTAGCCTTGTCCATTGCCAAAGCAGAATATATGGTAGCAGGTTATTATTGCACTCAAGTTTTTTGGATGAAACAATAACTCAAGAACTATGGTCAAGTGATTGATCACATTCCCATCAAATGTGATAACACAAGTGCCATAAATCTTTCTAAAAATCGCATTCAACATTCTAAGAGTAAGCATATAGATATTAAGCATCATTTTTTGAGAGATCATGTGCAAAGTGGTGATATTGTATTAGAATTTATTGATACAACTAACCAACTTGATAATATTTTCACAAAACCCCTAAGTGAAGAAAGATTAAATTTCATAAAAAGGGAAATTGGCATGCTTAATGGGAGCTCATTGCCTTAGATTTTCAAAATTACATAAAGTTTTTCATTTGCATCAAAATTTTATGCATATTATGACATTTATCTTTCATATTTTACTCTATTAAAAATCTTGAATTAAGGTGACCCTTAAGTCAATTAAATTTAAAATTTTTTTTACTTTATGCAGGTTGGTTGCATGTTGGTTGCTTTATGGTTGATTTTTGGTTTATTTGATCCAAATTGCTTGAAATTTATTTCAATAATTTGTTATATCATAGTTTTGTTGAATATATAATTGTATCTATTTTGATCTTGAACTATAATGCCAATTGTATTGCTTATATCTTTCCTCAAAAATTTCTATTTTTTTTAAAATTTGTGGTTGCTATAGATAAATCACAGTCACAAAATTTAAAATAATAGCCATTATCTTTTAGCCCCTTAAGTCCTATTCGCGATCTGTCAATTGTGAATGTGACTTTTGAAATTTTCAAAATTCACAGTCACGACTATGTAGTTGCGGTCGTGACTAAGAGTTTTGCAACATTCAAAACTAACTGTTTTTCAACAGACATTTTTGCATTTAATTCAAAAACAAGTTGTTTTCTAACCGTTTTTGACCTATTTTTTTCCTATAAATACCCTACTATTTCAGTTTTTACCTATCTTCTAACTTCCCAAACTCTTTCCTACTTCAATTCTATTACTTTCAAACTCTCTTCCAACTTTTCTCTCTTTCAAGCTTTATTTTCTTCATCTTTTCAAACTCTTCTCCATCAATGGCTTCAAGAAGACCTTCTAGAAAAGGGAAAGAAGTCCAAACTTCCCGACAACCCTCTTATCTTGAACTCATAAGGGGAATTACCTAAGAAGAAAAATAAAATTTCCTTAGAATCCAAGATGAAAACATCTTACCCTCCCAAATACCTTCCTTAGTGTGTCTCAAAACTTTAGGAATTAAGGATAGCATCATTGGCTACCTCAAAAATCTAGAATGGGGAAAGTTTGTTTTTGTTAATGAAGATGGGTATGATGAATTAACTAGGGAGTTTCTTGCAACTATAGTAGTACACAAAAAGCTCCATTCTATCTATGGTCATTATGCCATAGATTTTTGATTTTTTAGTCACATATATGAGCTTTCCTTTAGTGATCTTGCTAACATCTTTGGTCTCCAAATTGAGGGTGCCTACACCATAAATGATTTCTCCCTTGACCTCAACTCATTTTGGACCTAAATTTCCATTGAACCCAAATTCAATCCAAAATCCTCCCTTGCCAAACACATCAAGACACTTTCTCTTTGGGTTCTTCATAGGATTGTCACCCTCACCATAAATGCTAGAGGGGATGGAAATGAAAAGGATTCCCAAAGAGATCTTTTCTTCCTCATGGTCTTGTCAAGGGAAAACTAATCCAATCCACTAGGTTTCTAGTATACCAATTTCTTCACCTTTCTTCAACAAAAAAAGGGCACTATTCTACTCTCTTCCCACATTTCTACAATAGCCAAACATGTTAGGGCTCTTACTCCACCCAACAAAGCTATTCTCTAAAGACCAATCAAAAAATCCATTATAGATTTCTAATACATGATCAATGCCAAGGCATTGAGAGAAAAACAAGGGAAATGTGAATATACCTTTGGAGATATTGGTGTACAAGAGAGAATTAGAAAAAGACCAAGAGTGGTGGTAAGTGCATCTAGTCATGCTCAAGAAGAGGAACCCCAAATACCTCCAATTATCCCTCCATCTCAACCTCAAGATGAAACCAATAAACTTCTTCATAAATTCTTGAGGAGACTTTCCCTTCTAGACCATATTCACTAAGATATATTTGATATACAAGGTCATATGAGTCTCCCTCAATGTAACTTACAAGATTGAGAATTTAGTGAAGAAGAGGAGGAGAAACACGAAGAGGCCCCTCATCAACAAGAAGAGGAACCCAAAGATGGAGGAGATGCTTAGATTTTTTTTAAAAAATTTGTTCTCTTTCTTTTATTTAGCTTACTATGTTTCTAGTTTTTTTTTCTTATGTTTTATGCATTCCAATATGGCATTAACCAATTTCAAATTAATGCAATTATCTATTTTCTCTATTTTTATCTTGTTTGTTCTTTTCTCTATTGTTTTGTTCCCTTCACAATATATTTTTCTCTATTTCTTTTTGATATTGCCAATGGGGGAGAAACATAGAACTTAAATAAACTCAAATGAACATCACTTGATTATGACTTTGAGAATATGTTCTCCACTTCATATTTTTTGGTCATTTGTTGCATAAATTGAGGGGGAGAACTCTTGATGAATTGAATGTTATTTTACATTTAACTTCTATTTTACATTTAACTTCTATTTTATATTTAAGTTCAATTTGATTGTCGAAATCAAAAAGGTGGAGATTGTTGACCAAAGTTATATCAAAACTTAGTCAATCTCTATTTTGATCTTGTCAATCAAATTGAAAGCTATCTAATGTTTGTTCAAGTGTTTGTTTTGTAGAATATATGATATTTATTGATTGAAATTGAAAGGAAATCAAAATCTTCCAAAGTATATTAGATTGCTTCTGAGTCACAACCAAGATCAATAAATCGCAATTGCAATTATAAAATAGCAACCGCGACAATGTAATCATGACTAAGAAACTTAAGAAGCCAATTTGATCAATTTCACTCAAAGTGAATCATGAACTCAGTTGCAATCGTGACGACCAAGGGCACGATCTTGGATTCGCGACCGTGAATTGGTAATCATGACCCTGATATTCATACTGAGATCCAAGCTTGCAATAGATAGTTGAAGAACTAATGAGAAGATGCCACATGTTATCTAGCCATTATGAATTATGAAGATTGTGATCGCAAAATGTTAGTCACAACCCTAAAAATGTAGTCGTGATCGTGAAAAATGCTTAGCGACTGCGACCCAGCTTTGACAGTGCATTTAATGTAAGATATTATGGCTGTTGTGAGGATCCTTTTTGGCATTTCTTTGTAATGGGAATTTGGAGGGAAGAAGCTATAAATAGCACCTCCAAAGACCCTCATAATGATCTAACAACTTTCATTTTAGCCAAACTCTTGCAATTTTAATTCTTAAAGCCTTTACCTTTCAATTGTTATTACTTGGTTGTTGTAAGAGCATTGATAGCTCAAAAGGTTGAGTGTTAGCCTTGAAAACACATATTGTTGGGTTGAGAGTGAGCCATTAGAAACTCTTGTATAGGTTTAAGTGTGAGCCTAAGGGAAACACTTGTAAGGGTTGTGTGTGAACCATTGAAAATGCATTATAAGTTTGGAGTAAGCTTGAAACTCCTTGTAAGCATCATCTAGTAGTAGAATACCCAATTGAGATTGGGGAGTGGATGTAGGGTTTGTTAATACCCGAGCCACTATAAAATTGATTGTATTCATTCTCTTTCCTTGTCTCTTTCTATCTAATTTTTAATTTCCCACCAAATCAACCCCTCTTCTTGGTGCATAAGGGCAAACAGTAGCCTATACACCTCTTGTATGGGTGCACAGAGCCTGATACATCCTTGGTCAAGGGCATGCAAGCTTACCTGTTGCTGTCACCAACAAGTAATGCTGCAAACTTGACTTTTTTGCATTTGAAGTGTGTTTCTCAATCATTCTTAGTCCTTTGACACCCATATTCATATGTATGTATAACTATACATTTAGGACCAAAATGCCTTGATTTTTGCTATTTGTTTGTCTGAAAACTATCTAAGACCTCAATTTTCATTCTAACTCTATTTTTTTTTTAAATCGTAGGTCAAATTGGAAGGAGTGAAGGTTGGAGACACCCTACATTCCATTTATGAGTGGTATTAGACCCTTCCTCCCAGAGTCAAGGCTCAAATTATATAGACCGATTTCAAATTGCTTATCAGTTCACTACCTTGGTAGGCCATCCAAGAATATAGCAACACCCTTTCTCCATTAATACAATGTTGGATGGAAATGAGCCACACATTTCACCTTTTCTTTATTGAAATGACCATCACCCTTATGGATTTTGCTGCCATGATCAGGCTATCATTCCAAGGAGTCCCAATTCCTTTTAATGACTAGTTTACCAAGCACATTATATATGAGAGATTCAAGTATGTTCAAGATTTGTTGGGCATTACTTTGCTGATGCATTCTTTCACTGCCTATTCATATGATGAGATTTGAAATAGATGTGAGAACTTGAATCCTACTAACCCAGCACAAATCAACCAGCAATGATTTCTACTATGCCTCTCAGGCACTACCATTTTTGCAGACACTAAGAATTCAATAGATTTACATAAATTATACCATGGTCCTATGTGCATATTACATCATAGACTCGGGCATAAAACGCAGCATTTCAATGAAACCAGCCCTAGCTTTGCACTGCCATTTATATTTTCAAAATAATGACTTTTTGGGAAGAATCGTTTGAAGGTGGTAGAATCAGCGATTTAAGTTTTCAGCTTTTGTTGTTTTGCTCTGAAAGTTTTCTTTGTCAAATTGAGTATTGATTTATTTGAAGTTTCTTCTCTAGTACAAAACCTAGCTTTTTGTGTTCGTGTTCTTTATTTATAGAAAATATAGTGATAGTACTCTGAAAAGCTTGATTTATTTTGTGATATAAACTTCATTTGTTGGATTATTTGTTAGATTTTTCTATATTGTAAATCCTAGTATTTTTGTGTGTTCGTGCTTGTAATAGTAATTGAATTTTTGATGGAGGAAATCATTGAAAACAAAAGTTTACAAGTGATATTAGTAACTGAAGTTCAAATTTTGGATTCATCTTTTAATACAAATAGCTTTTGTAGATTTAAAACAATGCTTTTTGTTGGTGATGTTTGTTTGGACTATGTGTTATTATTGAAGAAGGTACATTAAATTATCAATAATAATGTATATGTGATGAAGTTTTTATTAAAGGATTTTATGTACAATTACAATGTATTTTAAATCAGCAGGTTCAAAATGAAATTACTTTTCAGTTTAATAGCATAGTACTTTTAGTTCTATTGGAATGTACCTACATTTGTGTAGTAATGTACATCGTATTCAATAATAATGTATGTGCGTTTGAGTATAGATGTACATATAGTTCAGTATCAATGTATGTGCTATTTACTTGTGATTACCAATGTATCTAATAAATCAAAGCATTTGTTTTGGTAGATTTTTCATGAGTTGTGCTTTTTTTATTAAAGTAATTTTATATATTTTTGTTTCCTTATGTTGATGATGTTTGTTTGACTATGTGTTATTATTGAAGAAGGTACATTAAAAATGAATGTACATTTAGTTTAATAGCAATGTACTTTTAGTTCTATTGAAATGTACCTGCATTTGAGTACTAATGTACATCATATTCAATAGTAATGTATGTGCATTTGAATATAGATGTACATATAGTTTAATATCAATGCATATTTTTGTGATTATTAATGTACCTACTAAATTGAAGTCTTTGTTTTAATAGTTTTTTCATAAGTTATGCATTTTTTATTATAGTAATTTTACATATTTTTGTTCCCTTAATAGTTATGCTTTGTTTGTATGAGGCACTTGGGGTAGACTCTTCTTGTGAGATGTTTAGTGTCCTCCTTGCCTTTCACTTGAAACCCATTTTTGTTCAAATTTAAGTCTAGATCAAACAACAAATAAAAACAAAATTAAATATTTTATCAAATGACATTCACTAATAATGAATTTAATAATTAATTGTTAAACTGCAGATATATTTGTGTTTAATATTATTGTAATTGCAATTCAAGTATAGTGTACATGTACTTCAATGATAATGTACATGATGTACAAGCATTGCAAGAGCATTTCGCTACACATAGAAAATCACTCAAACATAAAGAAACACAAACTAAAACAAAATATTAAGGGAATAAGCAATAACAATGTGGAGTTTATAACTAATGTACATGCAGTTCAATATTAATGTACTTGTAGTTCAAGTACAATGTATATGTATTTCAATGATAATGTACATGATGTATAAGTATTGCAAGAGCATTTTCCTACACATAGAAAATCACTCAAACACAAAGAAACATAAACTAAAACAAAAAATTAAAGGAATAGGCAACAACAATGTGGAGTTTATGACTAATGTATATGCAGTTCAATACTAATGTATATTTCAATGATAATGTACATGATGTACAAGCATTTCAAGAGCATTTTGCTCCACATAGAAATCTATCAAAAACAAAGAAACACGAAATAAAACAAAAAATTAAAGGAATAGGAAATAACAATGTATATCAATGAAGTTTTTTAGAATTTGTATTATTGTTAGAATAACAGTCTCAGTGTAATTGCAGTTCAAATTCAATGTAACAAAGGTTTAATTTTAGTGTACATGGTGTTGAAGATAAATGTACATGATGTACAGTTTAAGAGAAATGTACATTCATTAAAAATATAATGTACTTCATACAGAATATTATTCAAAAAAAAAAAAATCAAATTACAAACAAACAAAGTGAAATTCTTATTAGATATCAACAAACTAAACCATGAAAAATTAGATATTAACATTTTTTATGTTGCTTATTGGGTTTTCTTAAATTTAATATTAACATTTCAAAAATTATAGCATGAAATTTGCAATAAACCATAAACTCAATAATTGTAGTGAAAAAAGCAGAAAATCATAATGGAAGATGATGAAAGTAGTGCGAAAACTTACTTATTGTAGCTTATAATCTTAGTTGTAGAGAAAGTTCAAAAAATAAAGTATAAGGAATCACGAAATGCCAGTTACAATTTTGAAATAGCAATTACGATTTTGAAAATGGCAGAAGTGAGGAATCAATCACCACGAAGTCGTAGACAAATGTGAGAAAATAGGAAGAAATGTAGCAGAAAATCGGAGGAAATCGTTTCTTCAAAATTGTGAATAATAAAAAAAATCAGCAAAGGGAAAAATGTGCACGCATGAAGATTAAACTTTTTTATATGAAACGCTATGTTTTGGACCCAGGTCCATGATGCAACATAGACCTGGGTCTATGGTACACTAATTGACATATTTGAGCATTTTAAGAGCTCTCCAAGATTTTGGTCAAATACTCACATATGCTTGGGGCATGGCTGGCTTAGCCCATTTGTATTATAGCATGGACCTTAATGTCTGCCTGAATGAGAAGATTAGCAAGTACTAAAGGCTGATTAAGGTACTCTTATGACCTTTTTTGTTCTTTCTATTTCCCAATTCCTTATTTTGGCACCCCTTTTTTTAGGTATAGGCTTAAAAGTATGGGCTATTAATGTACCACTGTTGATCCCTTTATTGCCAAGGAAGATCTTTTCCTTCGAATGAAGAAATTAGGCCTCAGCCATATGGAGATTGCTTTTTCTCATAATGTAGAGCAACATCATAATTTGCTTAATAGTGTTTCTATTGATCAGGTAGGTACATGGAGCATAGGGAATATCTTATTAAGGCTACCAAGCAAGATAGAGCTACAATATGAAGACTGGCTTTTCAATTTGTGATATTTAAGGGTTAGCTATATAAGAGGATGCCCTATGGGATTCTTCTAAGGTGTAACTAAAGGGCTAAAATCATTATAGAAGCGATTCATATGAGGGTCTATGGTACACATATATAGGGAGAATCTTAGCATAGAAGATCCTTAGATGGAGATATTTTTGGAAGAGAATGGAAAGGGATTGTATTGAGCAGGTGAAGATGTGTTATGAATGTTAAATACATGCTCACTAGTGAATCTATAGAGTTTGACTTCACCTTAGCCATTTTCAACTTAGGCTATAGATATAATTGGGAAATTTTCATCTCCTACTTTAAATGGTCATGAATATACCATAGTGGCAATGGATTACTTCTTTAGATGGGTGGAAGCCAAGTCTTACAAAATTGTTCATACTAAACAAGTGGTGATGTTTATACAAAAGGACCTAATTTGCAAATATAAGACACCACATCATATTATATCAGATAATAGGATTAAATTCCAAGGAGAGGTTAAGGCTTTCTTGCAAGAGAAAGGGATTAAGCATGCTCAAGCGAATGGGACGGTAGAGGAAGTAAATAAGAGTATTAAGACCATCTTAAAGAAGATGTCTCAATTTACTAGGGCTTAGGCAGATAGGTTGCCATTTGTTATTTGGGGTTACAAAACCACAGTCAAGTTAGCAACTAGTGAAACCCTATATTTAGTTTATGTAGTGGAAGTGCTATTGCCAATAAAAGTGGAAGTTCAATCATTAAGAGTTGCTATGGAGTCTAGAATCTTGAGAATTAATGGTTGAAAATCAATACTTAGAATTGGCTTTACTAGATGGAAGAAGAATGTATGCATTGTTCCAAGAACAGCTTTACAAAAGGAGGTTAGCTAAGCATTTCAATAAGAAGGTTCATCCTAATAAGTGAGATCTTACTTATGGATCTGCAAGGAAAATTTAGGCCTAATTAGAAAGGTCTTTACTTAGTAAGGAAAATGTTCTCCAAAGGAGCTATTGTTTTGTCAAACTTGGAAGGCAACGAGTTCAAAATGCTAAATAATTTGCACCATCTCAAGAGATTTTATACTTGAGCAAGGTAAAAGATATTAAGAAAGTCTCACTAGAGTTGAAAACCTTATGGGATTAAGATGTAATTCTATGCAAAAATAAGATGCAAAAATAAAATGAAAAAGAGAGGCCAAGTAGAAATTCTCTTTGGACTGCTTAGGCAAAAGGAGAGGCAAAAATCCAAACTTAACTTAAACAAAATGATGTGCTTTTATTAAAAAGATCAAAATTTTGTGTATGGAAATAATAAATTTGCATTTATTTATACATTTCTACTATTTGCTAACATTATAAAAAGATTAAAAATAAATAATATGAAATTACAACTTAAAATGAATAAAGAAATCAAGTTCTGAGCCTTTTTCCATGGCTGTTGTCCTCTGGTTCTCTTTGTCTCTTATCCGCTATGATTTGGAAGTGTTATCTGAATAGCTTATCTTATTGAACAAGATCTTTCTCTCACTCATAGAGTACAACCTAGTCTTTGTATTCAAATGTAATGGTGAAATCCTCATTCAAGTCAGCATTCTATAAAATTTTCCTCTAAAGCCAGCTTTGCTCAAACTGATCAATAAATGCCCTTGAAAAGTTGACTAGACTAAAAGTTAATAACTTCAAGAATCACTATTAAAGTTTGTACTACCTGCACAACCTCTAAGGTGAATAGAAAGTCAATTCAGTGAACCTACCCTATTAAAGACATTTTATTATGCCATAATCTTGTTGTTATGCATATTGAAAAAAGTATATATGAGAACATCTTGGAACTTTGTTGGACATAGATGGAAGAACAAAAAACCATTTAATGGAAATGGATATAACAACAAACTTGCATCCATTCCAAAAAAAGGAGAAGTGGAATTACCCAATTGCATGTTTTAGTTTGTCTAGTGAAGAAAAAGAAAAAGTATGCAAGTACTTTAAAGCTATAAAGGTTCCAGATTGGTTTTTGTCAAACATATCTCGATGTGTGCATGTAAAAGAATGGAAGATTATTTGATCTCAAAAGTCATGATTGCCATATTCTTTTGGAACAACCCTCCTTCTTGTTATTTATGAAATCCTAGAACTAATTTTTATAATGTTATTGTTGAGTTGAGCATATTTTTTAGGGAGTTACGTTCTAAAGTGCTAAAATTAGAAGAGTTGAAGTGTCTTGTCTCTCAAATCCCCATTGTATTATGCAAGTTGGAGAGAATATTCCCACCTTCATTTTTTGATTTTATGGTGCATTTGGTAATTCATCTTCCAGCTAAAGCTAAGCTCGCTGGTCTTGTACAATATTGATGGATGTACCCAATAGAAAGGTAATATTTAAAATTATATGATTTATTGTAATAGAATTAATAAATCTTTAATTGATTAATGTTGGTTAAATTCATGTTATATGTTTCTCTGCAAATTGAAGTGCTATATTAGAAACAAAAGGCAATATGAAGATTCCATCGCAGAAGGGTATATTATAGAAGAAAGTTTGATCTTTACTTAAGGTATTTATATGGTATTGAAACTAACCAAAGAGAAATTCTAAAGGGAATTATGCTAATTCAAAAAGTGGATTATATGTGTTTGTACAAATGGGATATCCTTTAACAAATGATAAATCTAAATCATTAGAGGAATATGAACAAAAGCAAGCTCAACTTTATGTCCTAAAAAGTTGTGAACAATTTCAACCATGTTTTTAAAAAATTTTCCTTGAAATTGAGAAAAGTGGCCATGATTTTGATTTCTCTTATTAGTTCTATCATTTGGTAAGTTTTATTTTTTTTATATTTTTGAATATTAATACAAATTTAATTTAATAGTACCAAAAATTAATTATTTTTTATGCTTTTATTGGATGATGGTGGACCCAAACACAATGGAAGCAAGGTGGTGGGTGAAATTTCAAACACTTTAAAATTTCACTTCACCCATTTTGGTCCAAAATTCATTTAAGCAATTCAATTAATTTGTGTGTAAAACACATATGCATAGAAAGAAGAAGGAAGAGTAATCATATTATCTTTTAAAGGTTTCTTCTTTCTTTAATAAAGAGTTTCACAAGTGTGAAGCCTCTAGATCATCCACTTCTAGCTCATCTTCAAGTTTTCATTTGCTTTCTTTAGTGTTCTTAAATCCCTCTCTTGGTTGCCTAATTTGATTTAAGATTTTCCCTAAAAAATCTTTAGAAAGTTAAGGTTTCTCTTTGATTTGTTTTGGACTAAACTCATTTTCAATTTGCAAGCATTTGTTCTTTCACAAAGAATAAAGAAATGAATTGAAGATCAAAAGAGAAATTAAAGAAACTCTTTCTTCATCTTTTCTTTCTCTCCCTCAACTTCTCTCTCTAAAAGCTTTAAATGGAAAAATGATTTTCAACACATGAAGAAAAGATGAACATAACACTTATATATACTTCTTTTCTTCAAAACTTAACCCGTAAGTCTTCATAAAAATTTAAATGCCCCTTTAGCTCATCATTTAGCAAAGGGGCAAAGGTGGGCTTTGCTTCTTCAAATGGTGAAATGACCATTTTATCCTTTAGGGGCAAAATGGACATTTCTATTAGCTAAAAGATGTAATTATAATTTTAACCTTAGTGGAAAATTCTCTAACCCCCTAAACCCATCACATGGGCTTATGAATAGTAAATTTTCTCTAACCTCTAAATTGCCTCTTTTCCATATCACATATGGGCTTAGGCCACACCTCATGTGTTTAAGGGTTTTCACTAAGTTTAAAATTAAGTATTTGATTTAGTCAAAATCATTTTCAATTTAACCTTTTTCATAGATTTAATTGAATCCAAACCTTTTTGGATTTAACATCAAGACATTCCATGGTCATTGTAAATTTAATTTCATGTTTAATCATTTTACCATTAATCAATTAATTAAACACTTTAATTAATTATTATATTAAACCTTTTACCCTTGAAAATTGATCACTCTTGGGTGTCTGACTTTTTAGGTTCATGTCTAATTAGCAATGGGAATGAGAAAATATTTTTCTCTACTAATATAAAATCCCACTTCACACTTAGTCCTATAAGTTATGAGTGACAGCTAGCATTCCATATCACGAATACCTCATTAGAATTGAATGTTTATAGTTGATAACTTTAAACATCACATGGACCATCGATCATTAATTATCATGCACCATAATTCCTTCATTAAAGAACCTAATCTCAACTAGGGTAATGGTTTATGTCAAACCCGAATGTGCCTCGATTCTATGTCCTTATCTTAGTTCTAATTCTTGATGAAATTAGATTCTTACTAGAAACTCTTTCTTGTGAATTTGTCTGTCCTGGCCAGGAGCTTTAGTTATGAAGAATAACCAAATAGCATAGGATCTTAACCTCATTTACTCGAGGTAATGAATTATATCTTGGTGATCACTTACCTCCATATATAACAAATTAGAACTATCACATGCCATATATTCGCACTTGAATAGTACTTCTATATAAGCAGTAATAAATCCTAACTACTTATGTATGAGATATAGTATCCCTTAAGTCAAAGGATCATATGCAATATTATGACCTAGATGATAAATAATTGACAAGTAGTAAAATCCCATATTATTATCATTTAATATCATAGTTCGACTATTCATCTTATGAATATCCATATGTTTATATCAACATCACATGTCAAATAGCATAAGACTCATTGCTTTTATAATCATCTGTATCACATACTAATTATAGAAAACAAATAGAAGTGATGGTCTTTGAGAATTAATGATGCCCAGTCATTAATCCTATGACCACAAACATATTTAAAATATTTGTACAAGAGCAATTTGTCTCCCATGTTCTCAACACTTGAGAATAGATCCTTTTACAAATACTTAAGGACTATATTCAATAATATGAAACCATTTTCATATTATGAATATATTTATTATGCCATTGGAAATTATTATCTACTATTGCACAACTATTATATAGCTCCTAAGGCACATACTACTATCACTTATATTCATAGGCTATACAATTGCATAATGAAGGAAATGATAATATAAATAAAAAATTATTATCACTGGCTCAAGGTCCATTTTATGGTATTGAATGATATATGGTACATCAAGTTTCACATAAAAGAACTTAAAAGAAAAAGGGCGAATCAAAATAGTGGTGTTTTGATAAAAGGAATATTAGGTTCTAAAAGAGTGAAGTATTATGGTGTCCTTACTAAGATAATAAAAGTTCAATATTTAGGGGGAAAATGAATTATTTTATTCAAATGTGATTTCTAGGATGTTCATAATAATAGAAAGGGATTCAAGGAAGATAAGCATGGTTTTGTTAGTGGTAACACTTTTAAAGATTTGGTGACTAATGAACCATCTATATTTGCATCATAGGTAGACCAAGTTTTTTATGTTAAAGATGATAATATTCCCACTTGGATAATCGTTGTAAAAAGGCAATATAACTTTTATGATTGCCACCATATGTGTTAAATATTGATGAAATGCGTATGGATGTCGAAACTTTTCAAGAAGATATCTCACAATATTGTAAAGAATGTTCAAACATGATTGAAGAGGATAATGGCTTGACAAATTTGGAGACAAATGATGTAAATTTTGCTGTTGATATTAATTATGCTTATGAAGTTTTAGTTGAATAAGATATAGAATTTGATCTTTATACTGATGCTAAAGACTTGCTACTTGAGGCCTATAGTAGCATATAAGTACTAGAATTTTTTTATTAAAAATTGAATTGTGACTACTCTAATTATTAATTGTAAGTTTGTGTTAACTTTTTTATTGTCTTTTTTGCATCTCACGATTCACATTATTTTTTGTGTGTATTTCTTGCGCCAAAATGTCCATTTTATCATTTTCATCCCAATTTTTAGCTTCTTTTGGCCCTGCCCTTTTAGGTCTTATCACTTTTCAATCGCTAAACTGCTCTTATCTACCTTTGCCTGTAAATAGACCCCCATTTCTCTTTATCCTTCAATTAGAGTTGATAGTTATCATCTAATTCTTCTATTCTTCTCCCTCCAATCACTCTCTAAATTAATTAATTAATATTTTTAATTAATTAATTGCCCTTTTTAAAAATCAAATTAATCTTTTTTCAATTAATCCACCTTTCATCCTAATTAATTAACTAATTCATTCATTTCATCATATTAATTAAATAATTAATCATTTTAATAAATTAATTAATCTCCCAATCAATCTAATCAGCCGATCTTAATAAAATAAAATTTCGGTCTAATAAAATCATCTGCCAGCCAAAAGCAAAGGTATCAACCTTTTTCTGTTACTCACAAACCTAAATCAAATCAATCAATTTGATCAATCCCTAAACTCCCCACTTAATCATGAAACGAATTATATGGGTTTTGATCCCTATGCAATTGGGTATGTAAGCCATTTTGGAATTTAATTCCAAACCACAAATCCAATCCCAAAATTAATTCCATTTTTCCTTTGCTTTCAATTATAATCAATTATTTATTTATTTTTGGAAATAAAGAGTGATCATGTGGTTCCCCTAAAATCCATAAGTACTAGAAGGAACACTCTCCTTAATTTGTGGATGATTTACTTTATTCGTTCTTTAATTTTCCTATGTATCCATATTATGCCATGTTCATTTATTTTACTTATAATCATTATCTTATAAATGTCATCCATCAAATCAATTTTTCTAAATCTAATTAAACTTAGGAGCCAAATTATGATTATTTAAAACCAAAAACTAGTCTCAAACTTAACCTGGTTTAAGACTAGTAATTTTATCCTTGGGTAAATTAATTAAGAAATTAAGAATTGAAGTCAATTAGGTTTTTCCTTATTTTTCCCATTTAAAATAAATTAGAGTGGTAAATCTTGAAATCACTTTTCAAAATCACAAAATTAATTTTCTAAGCAATAGCCGCTTTAATCGTGAGCACCGGAATTCATTCCACAACTTCCTAAAAAATCGCTTTCCTTTCCTTAAGGTAATTTCTTCAAGCAAGGGAGGGCATTTGGATGAGGTCTCACAATTGGTGACTCTACCAGACTGGTTGCCACCCTTTTTTTTAAAAGAAAAGTATATAAGATGATTACTATTTAGTTAACAAAATTTTTCCAAGATAATCTCTGTTTGGCTCATCAAGTGTAATTTAATATTTATGCATCACTTAGCATAATAAAGGCTCATTTCCTAACCTTAAATTTAGGAAAACTTTTGGATAGCGAGTAGCGTTGGCTCGACAACTCTCTTTGAGTATGTTGAGAGATAGCAAAAGCATTCCACCCCGTGATGAATTCTCAATCATTTCAATGGTGTAACAAGTTTTTAGTACTGTTTGACCCATAAGAAGTTTCTTACTTCACATATGGTTAGGTATATCGATACTCTAGTGGGATGGGGACTCTAAACTAAGCTACCTTTTCACCCTTGTGTATATAGTTGCCTTAGACTTTAACTTTAAGTTTCATATACCACAATAATCGATACTCTTGCATGCATGTTCATGAAATTTTTTTTGACATGCATACATTATGATCATGTATACATAAATATGAGAAACTCAACAAAGTAAATCCTCAGACACCTCAAAACCCTAAATCTGTGGTTCATAACCCTAAAACACAATAAACTCACACACTCACCTTGTCAATCTTTAATCCTAGTGGCCAATCATATGAAGGGAATCCTTTTTCTGACATATCATTGCATTCATACTTTTTTCTCTTCATAATTTTATATTCTTACCCATTTCCTGCCTATTTTCTATCTTAAAGGTACCGATGGATAACACCACTTAATCTTTTCGACCAAGATGCCATGAGCACTTTCTTCACTAGCCCTCTTAATAAACAAGAGGAAACCTTCCAAATTGCAGTCACCACTGACCTTAAAACCCAAGCTAACAGATTCTCCAATGCCCTTAATATGCAGTCTGCTACCTTTACCAATGCCCTCAACATCTAATGCCAGTACATCATTAATGAGGTTAAGGAAATGACCAATGCACCATTTCTCCTCCTACACATGTTAAGCATGCTTCTGCTTAAGCTAGAACTAACTGTGCTCCTACTTTCACTTCCCTTATTATCGATCTTACGGATAAAGGGAAAGCACATGCAACTCCTACCTCTCCAGCTTTGGATATGAATGCCACCACCCCCACTCCCACTCCCATTGTAAATCCTTTTCAAAGTGGAGATTTCTCCAGCTTTCCCAAAGCTAAAAAACTCATTGAGAAATTTGAGGCCATAGAGAGGACTATCAAGAACATAAAGAAGCATGAAGAAATGATAGATGTCGAATCTCTGACTCTCTTCCTAATACAAGGGTTCCAATGAAGTTCAAGATGCTTATCATGGACAAATTCAATGGCACCACTTGCCCAAAAACTCACCTCAAGATGTATGTGGGAGTTATAAGATCCTTTAGAGTGGATGATAAGCTCCTTGCTTAGTTATTCCAATAGTCCTTGACCGGAGCTACTGTCAAGTGGTTACTAGATCTCAATCAAAATCACAAGAAGACACGGGATGACATATGCAATTCATTTGTCAAATAGTGCCACTATGACATTGAATTAGATGTCACTGATTGAGATTTAGAGACAACCAAATAAGGTCAAAGGGAGTCCTTCACTGTGTTCCTTATAAGGTAGAGGGAAAAAGCAACCCAAATGGTGAACTGTCCATCCGAAGTAGAGCAAATTGACATTACTGTCAAAAATCTCCTCCCTTAATACCAAACTCAATTGCAACCATAGTACCTCCCTAGTTTTAAAGTTCTTATAACCACCGCTAGCAAGATAGAGGATTTGATTCAATCGAGACCAATTAATGATGAAGCCTCTAGTTTGAGGTATCACAAGAACAATGATAAGTGTATGAATTCCTATGTTTTGTCCTTTGATTTAGCATGTTTTATTGTTTAAATTGAGATATGTTTATTCAAGTACTTTTCAGAGTAATTTTTAGGAATTATTCATATTTTGTAATGTCATAATCATTTGAGCTCGAATTATGGTTAAAAACTAAGAAACAATGCAATTTTTGGGTAATTTTGGCTATAGCCATGCCTTAGGCCACACCCATGGCCTTGGGCATGGCATAAGAACCTCAATTCTAGTAGCTTTACATACCTAAGAGCCACAGGCATGTCCTTGGCCATGTGGCACTGTGGAGTTCTGACAACTTTTAACACTTTGCAGTATTTTGAGCATAACTTGAGCTATAGAGGTCTAATTGAAGTGATTCAGGCACCATTAAAAAAGTAAGAGAAAGAACTACAAATGTTAAGAAGATTAGTGTTTGCCCTTTACACCAAGAAGAGGGGTTAAATTGGTGGGAAATTAAAAAATGGATAGAAAGAGATAGGGAAAGAGAATGAACACAATCAATTTTATAGTGGTTCGGATATCAATGAACCCTACATCCACACCTTATCTCAATTAGATATTCTACTACTAGTTAACACTTACAAGGAGTTTCAAGCTCACTCCAAACTTACAATGTGTTTCAATGGCTCACACACAACCTTTACAAGTGTTTCCCTTAAGCTCACACTCAAACCTATGCAAGAATTTTCTAATGGCTCACTCTCAACCCAACAATAAGTGTTTTCAATGCTAACACTCAACCCTTTGAGCTATCAATGCTCTTATAACAACCAAGTAATAACAATTAAAAGGTAGAGGCTTTGAGAATTAAAATTGCAAGAGTTTGGCTTAAATGAAAGTTGTTGGATGATAATGAGGGTCTTTAGAGGGGGTATTTATAGCTTCTTCCCTCCAAATTCCCGTTACAAAGAGATACCAAAAAGGATCCTCATAACAACCACAATATCTCGCATTAAATGCACTGTCAGAGTTGGGTCACGGTCTCTAAGCATTTTTCGAAGTCACGATTCCATTTTTGCGTAGCGACTAGTATTTTGCAGCTGCGATCATCATAATCCATAATGGCTAGATAACACGTGGCACCTTCTCGTTGGTTCCTTAACTATCTGTTGCAGTCGTGGACTTCAGTATGAATTTCCCAGTTGCGAATGTTGGATTGCACTCATGGTCATGGTCATGATTGAGGTCGTTATTCGCTTTGAGTGAAATTGATCAAATTGGCTTCTTAAGTTTCTTGACCCTGATTACATAGTCGCAGTTGCGATTTCATGGTCGCGGTCACAATTTCATCATCTTGGTCGTGACTCAAAAGCAATCCAATATACTTTGAAAGATTTTGATTTCCTTTCAATTTCAATCAATAAATATGATATATTCTACAAAACAAACACTTGAACAAATATTAGATAGCTTTTAATTTGATTGACAAGATCAAAATAGAGATTGACTAAGTTTTGAAATAACTTAGGTCAACAATCTTCCCCTTTTTGATTTTGACAATCAAATTGAACTTAAATATAAAATAAAAGTTGAATGTAAAATAACATTCAATTCATCAAGAGTTCTCCCCCTCAATTTATGCAACAAATGACCAAAAAAAAATATATAAAGTGGAGAACATATTCTCAAAGTTATAATCAAGTGATGTTCATTTGAGTTTATTTAAGTTCTATGTTTCTCCCCCATTGGCAATATCAAAAAGAAATAGATAAAATAGATAAAAATAAAGAAAATAGATCATTGCATTAATTTGAAATTTATAATGCCACATTGGAATGCATAAAAAATATAAGAAAAATTAGAAACATAGTAAGCTAAACAAAAGAAAAAAGACATTTGAAAAAGAAAATCTAAGAAGCATCACCTCCATCTTTGGATTCCTCTTCTTCTTAATGAGGGGCCTCTTTTTGTGTCTCCTCCTCTTCTTTACTAAATTCTCAATCTTGTAAGTTACATTGAGGGAGACCCATATGACCTTGCATATCAAATATGTCTTGGTGAATATGGTCTAAACAGGATAGTCTCCTCAAGACTTTATGAAGAAGTTTATTGGTTTCATCTTGAGGTTAAGATAGAGGGACAATGGGAGGTATTTGGGGTTCCTTTTCTTGAGCTTAACTAGATTCACCTACCACCACCCTTGGTCTTTTTCTAATTCTCTCTTGTACAACAATATCTCTAAAGGTATATTCATATTTCCCTTCTTTTTCTCTCAATGCCTTGGAATTAATCATAAATTGAAAGTTAATAAGGGATTTTTTTATTGGTATTTAGAGAATAGCTATGTTGGGTGGAGTAAGAGCCCTAACATGTGTGGCTATTGTAGAAATGTGGGAAGAGAGTATAATGGTGCCTTTTTTTGTTGAAGAAAGGTGAAGAAATTGGTCTACTAGAAACCTAGCAGTTTAGATTGGTTTTCCCTTGACATGACCATAGAGGAAGAAAAGATCTTTTTGGGAAACCTTTTCATTTCCATCCCCTCTAGCATTTATGGTGAGGGTGACAATCCTATGAAGAACCCAATGAGAAAGTGTCTTGATGTGTTTGGCAAGAGAGGATTTTTTATCGAATTTGGGTTCAATGGAAATTTCGGTCCAAAAAGAGTTGAGTTCAAGGGAGAAATTGTTTATGGTGTAGGCACCCTCAATTTAGAGACCAAAGATGTTAGCAAGATCACTAAGGGAAAGCTCATAGAGGTGACCAAAAAATCAAAAATCAATGGCATAATGGCCACAAAGAGGATGAAGTTTTTTATGGATAACTAGGGTGGCAAGGAATTCCCTAGTTAGCTCATCATACCCATCTTCATAAACAAAAATAAACTTTCCCCATTCTAGATTTTTGAGGTAGCCAATGATGCTATCCTCAATTCCTAAAGTTTTCAGACACACTAAGGAAGGTATTTTGGAGGGTAAGATGGTTTTGTCTTAAATTCCAAATTTTGTTTTTCCTCTCGGGTGATTCCCATCATGAGTTCAAATGGAGAGGGTTGTTGGGAGGTTTGAACTTCTTTCCCTTTTCTAGAGGGTCTCCTAGAAGCCATTTGTGAAGAAGAGTAGGAGTATGAGAATTCAAAAGAAAAGTTGAGAGGAGAGTTTTAAAGTAGTAAAATTTAGTAAGAAAATTGTTTAGAGAGTTAGATAATTTGTAAAACTAAAATAGTGGGCTATTTATAGGCTAAAATAAGGTGAAAATGGTCAAAAAATGGCTATATTTACATTAAATTCAATTTTGCCTATTGAAAAACGGTTATATTTCAAAAGCTGTCAAACTCTGAATCATGACCGGGACTACCTAGTCGCCACCACGAATTTTGAAAATTTCAAAAGTCACGTTCACGATTTACAGATCACGAGCAAAACTAAAAGGGCTAAAAGATAATGGCTATTATTTTAAATTTCATGACCGCGATTTATCTGTAGCTACCATGAGTTTTAAAAAAACAAAAGTTTTTGAAAACTTTTGAGGAAAGATATTGCAATACAATTGGCATTATAGTTCAAGATCAAAATAGATACAATTATATATTCAACAAACTATGATATAACAAATTATTGAAAATAAATTTCAAGCAATTTGGATCAAATATTCTAAAAATCAACCATAAAGTAACCAAACTGCATAAGGTAAAAAAAAATTTAAATTTAATTGACTTAAGAGTCACCTCAATTCAAGATTTTTAACAAAGTAAAATATGAAAGATAAATGTCATAACATGCATAAAATTTTGATGCAAATGAAAAACTTTATGTAATTTTGAAAATCTAAAGCAATGACCTCCCATCAAGTAGGCCAATTTCCTTTTTATGAAATTTAATCTTTCTTCATTTGGGGGTTTTGTGAAAATATCAGCAAGTTGGTTAGTTGTATCAATAAATTCTAATACAACATCACCATTTTGCACATGATCTCTCAAAAAATGATGCCTAATGTCTATATGCTTACTCCTAGAATATTGGATGGGATTTTTGGAAAGATTTATGGCACTTATGTTATCACATTTGATGGGAATGTGATCAATCACTTTACCATAGTCCTTGATTTATTGTTTCATCCAAAGAACTTAAGTGCAACAATAACCCACCGCCATATATTCCACTTCGGCAGTGGACAAGGCTACCGAAACTTGTTTTTTGCTAAACAATGAAACTAAAAATTCACCAAGAAAATGACAAGTTTGGGAAGTGCTTTTTCTATCAAGCAAACTATCAGTATAATCCGCATCCAAAAAACCAATTATTGTAAAAGATGAATCTCTAGGGTACCAAAGCCCTAAATGCAATGTGCCATGTAAATACTTCAAAATTCTTTTAACCACATGCAAGTAAGATTCTTTAGGGCAAGATTGAAAAGTGCATACAAACAAACACTATACATTATATCAAGTCTAAATTCCGTAAGGTAGAGAAGAGAATTGATCATACCTCAATATTTCTTCTTATCTATAGGTTACCCATTTTCATCTTTATCAAGCTTAGGTGATGTGCTCATTGGAGTTTTGCTACTTTTGCAACCATCCATGCCAAACTTCTTGAGAAGCTCTCTTGTATATTTGGATTGGTTGATGAAGATGTCATCTTTGCATTGCTTAATTTGTAGTCCTCGAAAGAACTTGAGCTCATCCATCATGCTCATCTCAAATTTTCTAGTCATACACTTGGCAAATTCTTCACAAAGATGTTCATTAGTAGCACCAAATACAATATCATCAACGTAAATTTGAACAGTTAAAGTGTCATTTTTGTGCTATTTTACAAAAAGTGTTGTGTCAACTTTGCCCTTAACAAAATCATTTTTCAAAAGAAATGTATTTTGCCTTTCATACCAAGCTCTAGGACCTTGTTTCAAACCATTCAAGGCCTTGGTTAATTTAAAAACATGATTGGGAAGTTCATGATGTTCAAAACAAGGGGATTGCTCAACATAAACTTCCTTCTCAATAAATCCATTTAAAAAAAGCACTTTTAACATCCATTTGAAAAAGTTTAAAATCCATATGACATGCATAAGTAAGCAAAATTCTAATAGCCTCTAATCATGCTACCAGAGCATGAGTTTCATTATAATCAATGCCTTCCTCTTGGTTGTACCCTTTGGTAACTAATCTAACCTTATTCCTAGTAATGAAACCATACTCATCTAACTTATTTCTATAAATCCATTTACGTCCAATAATGGGATGATCTTTGGGTCTAAGAACAAGTTCCTAAACTTCATTTCTCTCAAATTAGTTGAGTTCCTCTTGCATAGCAATCACCTAACTCTCATCATTAAGAGTCTTATCAATGGTTCTTCACTCAATTTGAGAAACAAAAGCAAATTATTATCTAAGGCTTTATAATGAGATCTAATACTTACACCCTTATATGGATCACTTATGATTTGCTCCTTGGGATGATTCTTGGGGTATCTCTACTCCTTAGGAAGTTCTTGAACATCTTCCTCTTCTGGATTTGATTGATCCTCATGATCTCGTTGGTTTTCCACTTGGTCTTTAACTTCCTTTGGAGTCTCATCTTGATCTAATCTAAGCCTTTCAAATTCACTTATAAGATCATCAAGAACACTACCTTTCCCAAGATCAAGTTTACTAGATTCATCAAATACAATATTCATATACTCCTCAATTACCATAATCTTTTTGTTAAAGACTCTATAAGCTTTACTAGTGATGGAATATCCTAAGACAAAGCCTTCATTGATTTTAAAAACAAATTTTCCAAGGTTACCCTTGGTATTTAATGTGTAGCACTTGTAACTAAAAACTCTTAGATATGAAATCTTGGGTTTTCTTCCATTCCATAACTCATAAGAGGTTTTATTCAAAATGGGTCTTTTAAAAACTCTATTTGAAATTTTACATGAGGTGTTAACGGCTTCTGCCTAAAAATAAGCTGGTACACCATATTCATTAAGCATGGTTCTAGCCATTTCAATCAAGGTTCTATTTTTCCTTTCTACAACACCATTCTGTTGAGGTGTTCTAGGAGAGGAAAAATTATGCGAAATTCCATGTTCAATGCAAAAATTTTCAAAAAATTCATTTTCAAATTCTTTTCCATGATCACTCCTAATTGTGGAAATGAAATAGCCTTTCTCATTTCGAACTCTTTTTGCAAAACTTTTGAATGTATCAAAAGCATCACTCTTATGAGTCAAGAAACTAACCCAAGTAAATCTAGAGTAGTCATCAATAAGCATATAGGCATACATTTTTCCACCTAAACTAGCAACTCTACTAGGTCTAAACAAATCCATATGAATAAGTTGAAGGTGTCTAGAAGTACTTATAATATTTTTTTGATTTGTAGGATGACTTGTGTTGCTTTCCCATTTGATAAGGTCCACATGTCTTGTCCTTTGAGAATTTGATCCTTAGAAGTCCTTCAACAAGCTCATCCTTGCAAAGACTATGAAAAAAGCTCCATGGCTGCATGTCCAAGCCTTCTATGCCAAACCCAAGATTCATTGCTAATAGATATGAAACACTTGACATCTTTGTTAGCCAAATCATCTAAGTCAATTATGTAGGTATTGCCCTCCCTTTCACCCTTAAACACTACATCATCATTAACTAAAGTGGTGATAATGCATGCTTTAGAGTCAAAGGTGACCCTTATCACATAATTGACTTACACTAAGCAAGTTAAATTTTAAGCCATCAATGAAAAGAACATTTTCAAGGAGAGAAAAATTGTCCTTACCAATGGTACCAATCCCAACTATCTTACCTTTAGCATTATTACCAAATGTGAAGTTTCCACCTCTTTTTTCTTTCAAATTTGTGAAGAGGCTTGCATTTCCAGTCATGTGTCTTGAATATCCACTATCTATATGCCATTTGTTCTCTTTAGTAGTGGATTTGAGACACACCTACAAGAAATAATTAATCATCTTGTTTTAGGTACCCAAATATACTTGGGTCCTTGGGAGTTAGCCTTGCAAGGGTCCTCAAGCTTAAGTTGAGCCTTCCTTATATAACAAAATACATTTATCTGACCATTTTTCATACAACAATGGCATTTAAGTTTTGACTTAAAGGTTTTCTTGGCCATTTTGTCAAAAAGTTTTGGTCTTTTCACAACATTATGACATGAATGCATATAAGGACAAGTATTATGTTGTGATTGTGGATTTTTTTAAGCATGCCTTTTTTGATACATGAGTGCATGGTTAACTCTTTGAGGCTTAGCTCTTGAGTCAAGTGTAACCTTTTGAGTCCTTTTTGGACTTAGAGGTTGAGTGTGTGTTTTCACTTCCTTGTTAACTACAGCAATGCTAGAGGTTTGAGGAGTTGTGGCTTTTATGATCATAGTGGGAGAGTATGTGGATGGAGATGAGCTATCAAAGCCAAGACCATGTCTCAAAAAGGGTGGCCTTTGTGATACAATAAGAGTATCCAAAGCTTCTTTTCCTTTATAAAATTTTGAGATTGAGTTTCTTAATTCTTCAACCTCAATTTTCAAAGCATTGTTTTCTTTATATAAAGAATTAAAAGAGGAGTTTTTAGAAGTGATTTCCTCGAATGAGCTTTTTAAGCTAACATTGGAGGTTTTAAAGCTTAAAACAAGTTTTTCTAATTCTTTAAAACTCTCCTCCAACTTAGAATGCCTTTCCTTAAAAAATTTCATTTTTGATTTATACTTTTTTGCATTCTAAATTCATAGCTGTAATTAGTTCATCCTCATCATACATATCATCATCAATATCATCATAAGATTGAGAGTTAGAGCTTACCTCATTTGATGAGTCCTCTAAGGCCATGAAACATAAGTTTGCAAAATCCTCTCCCTCTTCATCACTTGAGGAGTCATCATCCCATATTGCTTTGAAGCCCTTTTTCTTCTTCTCCTTATCCCATTTCTTTTTCTTCTTGATGTTGGGACATTCTGTTTTTATATGACCTTGCTTGCCACATTCATAACAAGTAATGTCATTCTTCTTTTCTTTGCTTGAGTTTGAGTTGTAATTTGATGATGATCTCCTAAAAGGCCTCTTTTCTTTCTTTCTTCTCTTGATGATGTCTTTGACCCTTTTTGAGAGCGTAGCAAGTTCATCATCATCATCATCTTCACTTTCCTCCGACTCACTTGAGCTCTCACATTCCTTTTTTCTTTTGAGGGAGGATTTGAGAGCTAAGGATTTCTTTTTCTCCTTCTCTTAATTCTCTTCCTTCTCTATCAATAGAGACATTTCTTCGATAAGGAGTTTTCCAATGAGGACATTGATAGGAACCTTTCCAAGATCCTCATTAGCTTCTTCTATGCCAATAATTCTAGCTCTATAATCTTTCTTTGGGAGAGTTTTGAGAATCTTGTAGTTTATGTCATTCAAGGTGTATACTTTGCCTAATTTCTTCATGTTGGTGACAAGGGCTAGAAGCCTATTTGTCATATCAGTGACACTTTCATTGGGTTTCATCTTGAAGAACTCATATTCAGTTGTGTACAACAGAATCTTTTTCTCTTTGACTTGCTTAGTTCCTTCATGGTAGTTTTCTAAAGATTTCCAAATGCTAAACACACTTAAACAATTTTGAACTCTACCACATTCTTCTCTTGAGAGTGAACCAAGAAGAATTGCCATAGCTCTCTTATTTTTCCTATTAGTTTTTCTTTGTGCATCCACCCATTCTTCTCTAAGAACCAATTCTTCAACATCATCAACTTTTCTTGATGGAGGTTTCCATTCTTTGATTATGTAATCCCATACATCAATGACATCACTATCAAGATATACCTCCATTCTATATTTCCAATACACATAATCGGTACCATAGAAGTGTGGCTTAAGGTGATGCATCCCTTCATTTGTCATTTTGATCTTTTCTCACACAATTAAGCTTAAAGAATGAGACCAATGCTCTGATACCACTTGTTTGCCCTTATGCACCAGGAAAGGGGGTTGAATTGGTGGGAAATTAAAAAAGGGATAGAAAGAGATAGGAAAAAAAATGAACACAATAAATTTTATAGTGGTTTGGGTATTAACGAACCCTACGTCCACTCCCCAATCTCAATTGGGTATTCCACTACTAGTTAACACTTATAAGGAGTTTCAAGCTCACTCCAAACTTAAAATGGCTATAACCACACCCATGGCCTTGGGCATGGCATAAGAGCCTCAATTCCAATAGCTTTACATGCCTAAAAGCCACGACTGTGTCCCTGGTCGTGTGACGCTATGGAGTTCCGATAGCT
Source organism: Reutealis trisperma (assembly GCA_947687605.1). Lineage (NCBI taxonomy): Eukaryota > Viridiplantae > Streptophyta > Magnoliopsida > Malpighiales > Euphorbiaceae > Reutealis > Reutealis trisperma. Next base: position 129,192 of record CANTUT010001063.1, on the reverse strand, counting down.
TTGAACACCATAAAGTATTTTGAGCATAACTTAAGCTATAGAGGTCCGATTGAGGTGATTCAAGTACCATTGCAAAGCTAAGAGAAAGAGATACAATGTTTGCTAAACTAAAATTGGCATGCAATCCAGACATTGTATCTTGGCACCTAGCCTATTTGTGCTGACATGGAAAAATTGGCCAATCCATACTTGAAACCTATCCAAACCCTAATGAGCCTAAAGGCACTATAAAAGGACATAATTTATATTAGAAAGAAAGCTTTTTCTCTCGGGTTTTTAATAGCCACCTCAAAAGGGGAGAAGGAGTTTTGTGTAGAATTTTCATGGTGAAGATCTAATATGTTGTATATTGTGAATAGGAATGAAGATCGAAGCAGGGATTTCTCATCATCCATGGATTGTTTGAGTTTTCTTTACCTTCTCTTGTATTCTTTATTCCAATTCTCTGCTATGAACTAATTTGTTATTTATCTAGATAAAGATGAACCTTAATTCTTAATTGTATGAATTGAATAATTTGTTTTGAATCAATTTACTTTTGGATTGTTTTATTTTCATGATTTATGATATTTATTCTGATTGGCAATTATCGGTTTGTTGATTAGATATTGTTTCTATATTGGATGAATAGAGATACCCTAATATAGATAGATCACTCATGGCAATAGAGTTGATTGGGGTGCTAGAGATAGACCTATAAGACTTCTTTGGATGTTAATCTCTTGAACTTAATGCTACTCCTATTTGATTATAGGTTGAGAAGAGATTCCTCTGTAATACTTAGAAAGTTAGGGATTTAATCACTTGAGAAAGGTTTTTATCTAATTTAGTGAGAGTCCAATTCAATTCATTGTTTGAATGATTCATATAATTGTTCTTGACATGCATGAGAGGCTGGGGGAATTCAATATCTAAATGAACTTCACTATTGATTTTCTGTCATCCATCCTTTATTGCTTTCATAGATTAGTTTTAAATAGTTTAGTTTAATTAATCTTGAATTTGGTTAAACTAGACAATAGTTTGCATTTGAGCTAGTACTTTTATCGATGTCTTTGTGGATTGACCTCGTTACTGCTATACTACCTAAATGATAGGTGCACTTGCCTAGAGCCAAGGTAGAATTTATCATCAAGCTATTATAAATGTAAAACTCTCGATGTTGCAAAATTCCAGTTAAGTTTTTGGCACCATTTCTAGGGACATTTGTATACAATATTAGTAATATGATGGAGACTATTGGTTTAGTTTTTACTTTCATATCTATTTGTTTTCATCTATTTTTATTTGATTGTTCTATTTTACATTTTTATTTCTTTTGAGATTTTGTGTTTCGGGAAAAAAAATTTCTCGATGGCTGAATGGAATAATCATCAGTGGGGTTCTTGCCCAAATTAAGAATGGGGATATTAGGGAGATCAGTATCCCTATCAAACTGATTTCCAAGTAGAATACAGATGAGGAGCACCACAAAAGAAGTCATCCCTTGAGCTTGCATTGGAAAGATTCACATGGTCTACGAAGAATTGGGCTAAAGAAGTGGAGAGCAATAGAAATAATACATCAGAAGCTAGCTTCCTAACTCAACTTGAAGTAGACATCACATTGGAGGATGACAACCATGCATAAGAGGAGCAAAGGTTGGAAGAGATGTTTGTGACTTTAGTATCAGCAACGGATAAAAGATTTTAGAGCATTGAAACAACTCTAGAGAACCAATAGGCATCTCTTCATAACCTAGAAATTCAAGTTGGGCAAATTTTGGAGTTTTTAAGTGGTCAACCAAAAGATAATTTGCTAAGCTGTGCTTATCCCATTCCGATAGAACAACAAAAGACCACTACCACAACTTGGTTGTGGAAAGGTGATAGTGATGAAGAAGAAAATGGTAAGGATAATTTGGGACTGCTGCACATAGAATTTGATGATTGCTTAAGTAAGCAACCCCAAATCCAGCAATGGGACATGAATGGAGTGGAGTTAAGTGTTCAAGAACTCTCTTCGAATGATAGTGAAAATCACACTTTTTGAAGAGAATGACAATAACCCACCTATAATCCTAACACCTACCCTTCCTATGCTCCATCTTTTGGAAGCTCAACCAGCAATCCCTATAACAAGTCAATGGGTCAAGTTCCTCAACAATGGTTCTATAACTCACAAGCTCAAGTTTGCATGAAATGGAGCGCCAAAAATATTTTTTATGGCTAAAAGAAAACTATTTAAGGGCCGCCACCTTTCCATACTCTTCTTTGTTTTGATTTAAGGAGGTATCCAACAAAAGGAATCCTCTACTCCCTTAGTGGAAGATGAATAACGATAACGTCTAGTAAATACCATATTAAAGAAGTGCTAAATGGGAGGTAGACCATTGATGATTTAAATTTTCATTGCTTTACTTTTTTATTATTTTTGTTATTTATTATTTTTGTTTTGTGGATCTAATCTTCACCTTTTACTACAGGATGATTTGATCATGGCGAAAATTCTTGGAAAAGGAGATCCCAACATCAATTGAAAAAATATTCACGGCAATTTCCCTTGACCCTTCTTTCTTTCATTTGTTTATAACACATTAGAGACAATGCATTACTTAAGTGTGGGGGAGAGGTATTTTATTGTGCCCCATCTTTTATTGAATCTTGAGATTGAGTGAATTGAGTTGTGGCAATAGTTTAATTTGAAATTAACTCTCTCTAGTGATAAATTGGTCTAATTTTTCTAAGACAATGACTTATTGCAGTGTGGATTGAATGTGGTGGTCATGATTAGGGAATTAAATTTTTGCAAATCTTTTTTTGCCTGAAATTTGAAACTTTAGTTACACTTTTTGAGCCTATTTTATTCCACTATTAGTTTTGTTCTAGTTTAGTAGAAATGCTTAATACCTTAAGTAGCTTGACTGTTTTTCTTGAAAAAAAACATAAGTATATAAAAAAGAAAAAAGATTGTGCAAAGGAGCTTTGAAAATGTTTACATATTTCACTGTTCTTGACTCTTTTAAACAAAAGGGGTTAAGAATATAAATAGTGCCAGTAGCCATTTGAATATGTAATTCTAATTGAGTAACTGGAGGCCGGCATCAGAATTGTTTGCATTCGCATTAAAAGGCTAGGATGACAATTCAAACACATTAGGCTCCTTAGTTAGTTAAAAAGAAAACATGAATTGAAATGCATAGTGAATGAAAAGTGAAGTGAAGTCAGGCACCTAAGGAAAAAATCCTTATAAATATACTTTGCTTGAACCTTTGTCTCTATGGAATTATTTGCTCAAACTTGTAACTTTAGAATTTAGTTTTAGTTTTAGTTTTTTTTTTTTTAGATTTTTTTTAGAGATTTCTTGATTTTGCTACCATGTTTGAGCCTTACTGATTTCAAGTTGTTGTAAATCTTTTTGAATTTCTTTGACTAGAGAGGTGGGTTTTATTTCTTACTATTGTTACAATTTAATTTGCTTGAGGACAAGCAAATACTCAAGTGTGGGGGAGTTTGATAAGTGCATAAATTCCTTTATTTTGTCCCTTGATTTAGCATGTTTTATTGTTTAAATTGACTTTTAATTTGTTTGTTCAAGTACTTTTCAAAGTAATTTCTAGGAATTATTCATATTTTGTAATGCTGTGATCATTTGAGCTCGAATTGAGATTAAAAATCAAGAAAAGTTGTAATTTTTGGGTAATTTTGCCTATGGCCTTAGGCATGGCTTAAGAGTCTCAATTCTAGTAGCTTTATATGCCCAAAAGCCATAGGCGTGTCCCTAGCCGTGTGACGCTATGAAGTTCTGATAGCTTTGAACACTTTCCAATATTTTAAGCATAACTTGAGATACAAAGGTTTGATTGAGGTGATTTAAGTACCTTTGCAAAGCTAAGAGAAATAGATACAAATGTCAAGAAGACTAGAAATTCTAATTCCTTCATTTTCTAACCCAAAATTGGCATGCAATCCAGAAATTGTATCTTGGCACCTAGCCTAACTGTGCTGACATTGCAAAAATTGGCGAATCCATGCTTGAAACCTATCCAAACCCTAATGAGCCTCAAGGCACTATAAAAGGACATAATTTACATTAGAAAAGAGAGCTTTTTCTCTTGGGTTTTTAATAGCCACCCTCAAAGGGGGAGAAGGACTTTTGTGCAGAATTTTCATGGTGAAGATCTAGTATGCTGCAAATTTTAAAGAGGAATGAAGATCAAAGTAGGAATTTCTCATCATCCATGGATTATTTGAATTTCCTTTACCTTTTCTTGTATTCTTTTATTTCAATTCTTTGCTATGAACTAATTTGTTATTTATCTAGATAAAGATGAACCTTAGTTCTTAATTGTATGAATTGAATAATTTGTTTTGAATCAATTTACTTTTGGATTTTTTTATTTTCATGATTTTTGATATTTATTCTGATTGGCAATTATTGGTTTGTTGATTAGATATTATTTCTATATTAGATGAGTAGAGATACCATAATATAGATGGATCACTCATAAGAATAGAGAGTTGATTGGGGTGCTACAGATAGACCTACAAGACTTCTTTAGATGTTAATCTCTTGAACTTAATGCTACTCCTATTTGATTATAGGTTGAGAAGAGAATCCCCTATAATACTAAGGAAGTTAGGGATTTAATCACTTGAGAAAAGTTTTTATCTAATTTAGTGAGAGTCCAATTCAATTCATTGTTTGAATGATTCATATCATTGTTCTTGACATGCATGAGAGGCTAGGGGAATTCAATATCTAGATGAACTTCACTATTGATTTTTTGTTCTCCATCCTTTATTACTTTCATAGATTAGTTTTAAATAGTTTAGTTTAATTAATCTTGAATTTGGTTCAACTAGACAATAGTTTAAGTTTGAGCTAGTACTTATGTCGGTGTCTCTGTGGATCGACCTCGTTACTACTATACTACCTAAATGATAGGTGCACTTACTTAGAGCCAGGGTAGAATTAGTCATCAAGCTATTATAAATATAAAATTCTCAATGTTGCAAAATGCCAGTCAAACAACAATTACACTAACAACACTACTAGCTCCGCCACTTAAAGAGAAAGGGAGATAAATGTTATTTCCTATCACCATCCAATAAGGTTAGAAAGAAGAGCTTTCTCTGAGTTGGGCATGCCCCTAAGGACTATCTGTAAGAAGTTCTTGGAAACCCATCTTGTCAAGTCTCTATAGCTAAGAGCACCTCCCAATCCATTGCACAGGAACTATAATGCCAATGAGAATTATGACTATCATCAACGATTGGGATACAAAACTAATGTATGCAATGCTCTAAAACACAAAATCTAAGACCTCATTAACAGTGGTGATATTATCACTCCCAAGCCCAAAGTCTAAAACCACCATCAATCCTTTTCAAACACTAAGCTCATCTAACCATCTCAAGTTTTATCTAATAATTAGTATTTTGTGAAGCGTATTAGCCCTGCTGTACCATGTCTGAGTCCTCTAAGTCCATCTGAGTCTAAATCTGCGTCATCTGAATCTATGTTTGATTCTAAGTTTGAGTTATCTAAGTCTATTTCTGTTGAAACTTTCTCTCAGTTTAAGTTTGTCGCGTCTTTTTGAGTCTATATTTTTGCTTAATATAACCCATAATCATGGGACTTTTATCAATAATAAAATTTTGAACTTTCTGCTTTGCTTTAATTTTTTTTATTCATCTTTAAATGGGACATCTAAAAAACAAAAAATGAAAGAAATGAAAGAAAAAAATAATAAAAAATGAAAAAGGCAAATGGATCAATTAATTTTGGCACAAAGGAAAAATAAAAAAAAATCACATATATTGAATCTACATGGCACTAGTAGAAAAACCTCATGAGCTATTCTGCATGAGACAAGGACATGACAAGGATGATCCAGAAATCTCAGTTCATGAGATCTCCACCTATACACAAAGAAGCTTATCAAGGAGAAGTCGTAAAGAATGAAGGCAAAATACATCGAAAGGAATCATGACCAACTGAATGCCATTGATGAAAAGAGAATCAATGCTCTATACAAAATTTAGTGTTATAAACAAAGATTAGCTGAGCACTAGAAGGCGAAAGACAGAGGTTTGCAAAAAAGCAAAAAATAGAGGTTTACAAGAAGGAAATCTAGTTCTGGAAGAAATCTAGGCTCATTTTCATGATTCAACAGAAGGTTCATACTGAATTGGGCTGGACCATACATGCTCAAAAAGATCCTATCTAGTGGAGGCGCCATCCTCAGGGACATCAGCAAAAATGAATTCTCCAATCCTAGGGCTTAGGGTAGTGTGTTGAGCCAAAGGTATTGTATTTAGGGTATTATGTTAAGTCAAAGGTTGGGCTTAGGGTAGTGTCTTGATGATTTGAGTATAGGCCATAGGCATCTGTCAATCTGAGGGTAATGGATTGGTTTTGAAAGTAATGGGCTAAGGATGTTAGGCGACAGTGTCTTATGGCTAGGTTGGCAAGGTATGGGTAAAAAGGAAGGTAGAGATGTTTTTAGGTTACAATTTAGGATAAAGAAATTTTGGGTAAGGTTAAGATAACAGTGTTTAAGGTTAGAGGTGTTTGAGGTCAAGGCTAGGGAAATGAGGTTTTAGGTTTAGGGCTAGGATATTAGTGTTTAGGTTAAAGGCTAAGGTAATAGGGTAAGGTTTAGGGTGATGGCTTAAGGTTTATGGAGACAAAGGTGAATGGGATAGAGGTGAGAGTGTTTAAGGTTTAGAAGTGAAGGTGTTGGGATAAAAGTGAGTATATGACCCTTCTTCGATTCAAGGTATAATCTAGACTATAGATGAATGCATATTTTATTATACAATATGGATGTATGATATGTATGGGAAAAATCTTTTCATGAGAATGCAAAGATGCAAGGTTTTAATTATGGCACATACAACCTAAGGTTAGGATCTAGGTTCATTACATGATAGGGTAAGGGTAGCTCAATTTTAGGTACCCGTCACACTAGAGCAGTGATATACCTAACCACATGTGAGTCAAGGAGCCTCGCATGGGTCTAGTAGTACTGCATGCTCATTACACCTTTAAAAGGATCAAAGGATTCATTGTGGGATGGATGATTTCACTATTGGCAAATAAATCCAAGGAGGGTTACCCACTCGATGCTACTCACTATCCATTATTTTCTGAAAACTAAGCTGAATGGCAAAAAGCCTATGCAAGTGATGCATACAAAGTCACAATCATATTAAAAGGCCAAACTCTTTTTAAACCAATTAGTAGTCCACTTATTTTTTCTTTTATTAAAAGAAAGTTAGTCCCTAGTGGAGTCGCCAGCTGTGAGGCCTCATCCAAGCACCAATCCGTTCTGCTAAAGGGAATAATGCTCATTTAGGAAAGAACTCATGAGGAAGCCCTCAGGCTTATCTTTAATAGGTTTGAAAATTATTTCTTAGAGTCACCACCTTAATTTATTTTTATTTGGGAAAATATAAGGAAAAAACTTATTTGACTCTAATTATTACCCAAAGGAAAAAGATCACTAGCCTCGAAACAAAAGAGGATTCGGGGACTAGGTTTTTGGTTTATTTTAACAAAATAAGTTTGGCCAATGAATATTAGAGTGACTTAAAATATATTTCATGAACAAATTAAAATGCATGAAAAATTTATAATATGCATGATCATTCAATTCATTTATTTCAACAATAAAGTAAAAACATGGTTAAGGTTCAAAATAAGAGAAAGTTAATATTACAAGAAAATCTGAAACTTAAGGTATACGTCTTCTAGCCCTTATGGTTTCTAGGGAAGTGACATATTCTCCAAACTAAACCTAATATCAAAGTAAAGGAAAGCAAAATAAAAGCAAGTGAAGAAGATGATAGGGGGAGAATTGGTTAGTTTTAATTTGGATTCGATGCTTAAACCAATCATGCCTACGTGTCCCTTTGAATGGGAATCGAAATCCACACAGTTCTCCCTTTTTGCAAAGGGGTTAGTTTAGTCTAGCCACTTTATCATGTTTTGATTGATTGATTAAAAGAGGGTTGAGTTAATTAATTAATTTAATTGATTACCGAGTTGATTAACTGGCAACCTAGATGAATCAATTTAATTAACTAACTAAAAGAGGCAAGGAAATTTAGACAAAAGAAAATTAAAGGAAAAGAAGATTACCTCATACGGAGGGCAACAACTAGCCTCGGATGGCGTGCAGTGGCTAGCTTAGGATGGCAGGCAGTGGCTAACCTCAACGCAGTTGGCAACGGCTAGCTTCAGATGGTAGGTAGTAGCTAGCCTTGGATGGTGGGCAGCGGCTAACCTCAAACTGAAAAAATGAGCCTTTGGTAATAGACTTACCTTGAATAGGTAGGCAAAAAGCCTTTAACTAATTGATTTGGAATCAAGGAGAAACCCCCCAACTTGCTTTGTATTTACAATTTGCTAGAAATTAATGCTTTTCAAGCTCTAGAAGTTGGTCCCTTGAAGTGTAGAGAGGCCCTCTATATATTGAGAGAAGATTAGAGCATAGAAAACACTAATTTTCAATGTGGAAAATAGGAACATGGTTTGAATGTCGCACAAGCCTCTGCAGCAATGCCATAAAGTTGTGCAACAACCAACACTAGTTCCCCTACTTCGCTCATTTTTACCCGTTCTCACTCGTTTCTTATCCATTTTCCATGATTCTAGTTGCATCATATTCATTACTCAATCTTGGATAATTTGAAAAGGTTCAAATGTCAAAAAGAAATGTTTTGATTTTTTTTGTTTTGAGAGTTTTCGGCTTCTAAAGGTTTGTTTACCAAGCCTAAGTGCTTTTAAGGTTCAAATGCATACTGGAAGGTGCAAAATAAAGTATTCACATAGCTACATCACCTTCTATTCCCCTTAGCAAAGTAGCTGATACTCTTTCTTAACTAGCCAAACCATAATTATCAATCACTTACCATATCTCCTTGTAGTCCAAAATGAAATCAGTGTGATAACTACTTAGTCAGCCACCTCTAGTAACTCTAGCAATTACACAGACCCTAAAAAGGAAAAATTGGGGGCACATCCTGATTTTATCCCATCCTCTTTAAAATCCCCATCTCCTAGCAAAAGTTCATTCAAGCCAAACCCAACAAGCAAACCACTCAACAGCCTTGGCCCTGGTCATGAGAGATCTAATCCCTTACAATTGTTAGTGTCAAAACATGTCCTTCGGGGCAAGTTATAAATAACCATCCTATCTAATCTTTGACTAAGTCTCAACAAAGCAGGGGCCACCATCCATAGATTATCCATCAACCATACTTGCAGAATAAGCCAAAACTCGAATGAGCATTCTAATTCCCTCTAGAGGATTAGGTTGGTGCTTGGGTGAGGCCTCATAATTAGCGACTCCACTGGGGAATAATTGAGGAGACAGCTCATTTGTTCAAATCTAAAAAAAAAAAATAAGACCGATCAATGTCTCAGCCAGCATAGCTCCAACCATGGAGTGACACTATTCCATCTATAATACCAAACCTGTTACTTTGGCATCACCCCAATCGACAAACCTTTGAAATAGATATCTAGTTATCGAGTAGAAAATGAAAACCCTTATCCTGAGCCTTTGCATCCTTACATCTGTCTGGTCATCGAGATCATGGAACTCTCTAATTACAATAGTCAAATTCACCTGACAATTAATAATTATCTGGCTTGCGACATCCTAAGGCAAGCCCAAAACCCTAAAAAAATTCAAAAATGCCCAACTTTAAACTCTGGCACCATCAGAGCTACCCCTAGATCATAGCTAAGGATGGCACTGAACTCCTTGAGAATGAGCTATAGCTCCTCCTCAATAACACTAAGACAAAAAAACACGGGCCATGGATCCTAAAAAACTAAAGCAAGCCCTTAAGAAATCCCAGTCATATCTATCCAAATTGATTCTCTCTGCCTTCTTAAATTTCTCAGTCCACAAATGCATATAGTGGCTAAAAGACGACTTCTATTGGTGTAAAAGTCATATGAAAAATTGCATTCAAAAAGCAGACTCATGAATCTACCCTTTTGCATCCATGCAATCATCCATTGTAGACATTATCATAGATCATCCATGGCATTAAAGTTAAACAAAAGGTCTATGAATTCCAAAACATACATATATAAACATACATATGTACAACATGCACAATCATGTATAAGCCAAGCTAATAGCCTCTTTAAAGTTGACCAGTACTTTTTTGAAGCTGAACAATATCTCTTAAAGTTGACTAATGCCTCCTTAAAGCTAACTGACACCTTTCCAAATCTAATTGATGCAAGTGTGACTTCCAGAGTCCCACCAATCTTAGCAAAGTTTCTTTAAGCCTTGCAAAGGCCTAACCCTTCACATTTAGAAGCTTAAGTTTCCTCAGCACAACCAAAACCTTTTTGAAATCTCTCATGCTAACTCATCATAAGCCAAGGCTCTCTTCATACCAATATCTTTTCAGAATCTCTTGAGCCGACTTGACATAGGCCGAGGCTCTCCTATTACCAATATTTTTCAAAATCTCTCAAGTCAACTCACCATAGGCCGAGACTCTCCTCTTACCAAAATCTTATCAGAATCTCTTAAGCTGACTCGCCATAGGTTAAGACTCTCCTCTTGAGCTAACTTGCTATGGGTCAAGGCTCTCCTTTTACTAAATTATCTTATCCAAAATCCATCAACACCTATAAATGTCTAGAAATGGTCACCTATATATTGTAGTGGCTCCTTTTTCCTACCTCTTTTTACCAAAATGCATCAATTTTACCCATAAATGTCTAGAAAGAGTCACCTAGACATCCCTGTGGTTCCTTTCCCATCCCTTTTATCTTGAATCAATCATGTTATCCACCTAGAAATATGTAAATCCTCACCTAGTCGTCAATCTGGTTCCCTTTTCCATCCAAATTCATCTTAAAGTCATCCATATCTTTCACCTAGAAATGTCTATACAATGGCATCCCCCTGGTTCCTTTCTCCATTTCTATTATCCAAAATTCTAAAAATGTCTAATCTAGACATCCCTCTAGTTCCTTTCCCTGCCTTTTCATCACAACCAACGACATCCATCACTTCACCCAAAAATATCTAGCCACCAATCTAGATATCCTTTTGGTTCCTTTTCTTGCTTCCATTTATCAGCCACATTTTTCATCTATAAATATTTAGGAACAATTGGTTAACCATTCTTATGGTCCTTTTCACCATCTTCTCTTTTTGAATTCAAATATTGACCTAGACATCTCTTTGGTTTATTATACCATCCCAACTCCTAGGTTCATTATCATTAGAATTGTCTTACAGACAAGTCAATTCTCATGGGGTTACTATGAACCCTTAATTTTACATCCTCATCATGCAGCCACAGCCTAACACCTGCTAAGATTAAAGCATTATACGGATATGGTTGTCTTGCTAGCCAGTTAATGGGTAAGGTTTGGGGGCAACGTGTCTGAAAGAAAATTTTTATCCTTCAAGTACATTGCTACCCTGAACACTTCATTTTCCAACATGGACCAATATCAATCTCTAAAAAGAAGACGATGCCACGTGGATCCATGTTAGGCACCAAGTGCTAATTGAATTCACACCAGTGGTCCTCATTACTATGCCAAAATGTTTATTTTGCCCTTTTCAGCCTAATTTTTAGCCTCTTTTGGTCCTACGCTTTTAGATCATTTCACTTGTTCATTCCCTAAACTACTCTCACCCACCTTTGCCTATAAATAGACCCCCATTTCTCTTCACCCTTGAGTTAGAGTTGATAGTTATCATCTAATTCCTCTCTTCTTCTCCCACCAATCACTCTTTAAATTAATTAATTAATCTTTTTAATTAATTAATTAATTACTCCACCCCAACCTAAGTTAATTAATCATTTTATTTAACTAATCATCTTTTTTAAAATTAATCACTCAATTAATTAATTGCCCTTTTTTAAAAATCAAATTAATCTTTTTTTAATAAATCCACCTTTCACCCAAATTAATTGATTAATCATTTTAATTAATTAATTAATCTCTCAATCAATCCAATTACTCGGTCCCAATAAAATGGAACTTTGGTCCGATAAAATCATCCACATCAGCCTTTTTCTCTCACTCACAAACCCAAATCAAATCAATCAATCTAATCAATCTCTAAATCTTCCACTTAATCTGGAACAAATTATGTAAATTTTAATCCCCATTCAGTAGGGTACATAGGCATATTTGGAATTTAAATCCAAACCACAAATCTAATCGCAAAATTAATTCTATTTTCCCTTTGCTTTCAATTATAATCAATTATTTATTTATTTTTGGAATTAAGGAGTGATTATGTGATTTCCCTAGAATCCATAAGGACTAGAAGGAACACTCTCCTTAACTTGTGAATGATTTACTTTATTCATTCTTTATTTTTCCCATGCATCTATATTATGCCATGTTCATGCATTTTGCTTATAATTATCATTTTACAAATGTCATCCATGAAATCAATTTTTCTAAATCAAATTAAACTTAAGCGTCAAATCACGATTATTTAAAACCAAAAACCTAGTCCCTAAGCACAACATAGTTTGAGACTAGTGATTTTATCCTTCAGTAAATTAATTAAGAAATTAATAAATTGGACTCAATTGGATTTTTTTGTTAATTTTTCCATTTAAAATAAATTAGGACGGCGACTCCCCAAAATCACTTTTCAAAATCACAAAATCAATTTTCCGAGCGATAGCCTCTCTAATTGTGACCACCAAAATTCATTCCATAACCTTCTTAAAAATCGCTCACTTGTCCTTAAAAGAAATTTTTCCTAGTGAGGGAAGGTATTCATGCAAGGTCTCATGTGTGTGTATATATATATATATATCAATTTTACCATATGCTAATGTTATACAAGATTTAAGATATGTAGTGAGTAGTGATATTAATAAAATTATTATTCATGATTAAGACTCATGGCAAGTTTTTAGTTAATTATAATATTTTATTATAGATAGACCATCATAACTAATTGACTATATATATATATATATATATATATATATATATATATATATATATATATATATATATATATATATATATATATATATATATATATATATATATATATATCAATTTTACCATATGCTAATGTTATACAAGATTTAAGATATGTAGTGAGTAGTGATATTAATAAAATTATTATTCATGATTAAGACTCATGGCAAGTTTTTAGTTAATTATAATATTTTATTATAGATAGACCATCATAACTAATTGACTAATTATTGTCATGTGATTATTAAAACATTGTAATTAAAATTTCTAAATAGTCACGTCAACTTACTATTGCTAAATTGTTGTACCTATTATCTACTTATTGCCATGACTTTTCAATGTGTATGGCTAAAAGATTCTTATTAGCTATAATATTTTGTTTTGGCTAAAATATAATGGTAATAAGCTTATTATTGTGATAATCATTTTAAATTCATAGTTTATATTTCAATTAGCTATAATATTTTTTTTATGGCTATTATATTATGGTTAGACCTATACATGGGTCGTGTTTGGATTTGGAAAATGTTCAATTTTCAAATGCCCAACCCACTCAATCTGGAATTTTTTTTACTAATTGAAACTCGCGGCCTAACCCACAAACAAGTTCAATCATGAATAATAAATCAACTATCGCCACAACGATATAAATTTCATAGCTGAGAATTTATTTAGCTATATTATTTTTTTCATGGCCAAAAAATTATAGTTAATAATTCAATTTTGATAATAATTATTAGTTAAAACAAAATTAAAATATTAGCTTTAAAAGTTTTATTTTTATAGCTCAAAAAATTTGATGAAATATAAATGATTGCAAAATTTTTATTTATGTGGCTATTATTAGATATTAACCACTATGTTTTCATTTGTAGCTAAAATTTATAGTTGTATATGCAATATGTTGTAGTGAACAACATATTCAAAGTATTCACATAAATGCCTTACTATGGAAAATATTTAATATCAAGTGGGTGTTTCTTCATATGATACAATTTTTTATTTTTTTTTGTTGTATTCCTTTGTCTTTAGTTTTCTCCATTCAATATGTTTTCTTTAGGTTATTGAAAATATGACGAACGTAAACATGTCTTATCATAAAGTCAAAATTTATAAACTAATGAAACATAAGGCTTTATGAATAGAATTTGACATTCCAAGGTATGACAACAAGATTAATTCTACCCAATACGGGCAGCTCATAAATAAATTGTACATTTATAAGAATTGAATGCTTATTTTGATAAAACTAAGACAATTAAAATCCTACATAAAAGCCAAACATTCCCAAATCTTAGCATATTTTTTCATCTTTCCAAGCAATATCTTAACTATGGAAATCAACAAAACTTTTTAGATTATATCAATTGAAGGGAGGCACTCCACTTAGGCAGCTCACCCCATATCTTTACACAACCCTCACAAAACACCTCTCTAAGGAAAAGATAAGCGCCATGTGCCCACTACCCCTACACCGACCATGTCAATCAGTAGGGCTCAATGTCAGAGAACACTCTCCCTCATAAAAAGGTGACAGTTTTATCCCATACGAAGCCATTCAAAAGGGAGGAATCAATGCACAATTAAGGTAGATTGATCTCTGCACCTTCTCTTAAAAAAAATATATTCCAACTAAAGGAAAGAAACTCTCTTCCTCTAGTCATCGGTCAAAGCTCTTACTGACTTGAGAGTTAGAGGCTCTTTGTCAGGCATAAGGCCTGGCTCCCTTTTAACCTGTTTTCTCTCTTTGCAGATCCTCTCCTCATCTGGCTCCCTCTTACCTTGTTTTCTCTCTTTGCAGATCCTTTCCTCAAGGCCTAAACTAAAAGGTCTAACCTATTACATCTCGTTTGATCTTGCACTAATCAAAATGGCGCCATTTATGTGAAACGTTTGTTGATCTTCTATAATCATCCTTTTTATTCTTTTCCTAAAAGAAGAATCTTGTCTGCAAAGAAAACCTAAAACCATGACCAACTCAAATAACCCCGAATCCCTAAGTCCTTCAAATCTCAGACACTCCTCTCCTCCACCCATTGAACACCCTATAGCAACCCTTATTGACCTAAATGCCACTTCCACTCCTTCTTTCTTAACAAAATATAGTTGGACCTAGTCATACTCCATTGAACCCTGTTAACCAAGACCTTGCTCCTACCTTACAATTTATGCATACTGTAGCTGCCTTCGTCAGAGCATCTTAATAACAAACTCCAATAGGGTAGACCTTCACTACTATCCCAAAAACCACCTCTAAGAGGAATGTGGCTTGAACGCTAAAATATGAGAGATAGCCCCAAATGACTCCTAGAATAGGGGAAGAATGGTTGATGAACCAAAGAACAAACCAAGGAGTGGGGTCTAAAGGAAGACGTGAAGAAGAAGAAAGTTCAACAAAAGTACTGAAGCATCACTCCTAAGAAATGAATATGGACACATGCATGGAAAAAATTCCCATGCAGACGAGGGGGAATGAAGTTTAGATGGTGGGCATTCATGTTTACCTAATAGAGAAAACACTTATAGAAGTAAAGGGAGAAGTGAAAGGAAAGGAGAAAGACATGGAGAGGAAGAAAGTCCTGAGAGGCAATCGAATAGGAATGAGCGGACTAAGGGGGAATGCTCTATTGCTAGTCCTCCTTCACGAGTCCAAGAGAGGAGGTCACCAAACACTAGCAATAGTCTTTAAAAAAGGAGAGAGAAGTAAGAGATGCAGTAAGCAAGTTCCTTGAAGAAATAAATCAAGGATCTGGCAGAAAGGTGATGGATAAAACCTTAACCCTCACTTTAAAGTCCTCTTTCATTGGAGCCATCAGGGATTATCCCATGCCTAACAAGTTCAAACCACCCTCATTGAAGAAGTACAATGGAGAAACTAATCCTAGATCTATATTATAGACTATAAACATGCGGTTGAGCTTTAGACCACGAACGATAAAGCTCTATACAGAGCATTCAGGGATCCCTAGAAGGAGTAGCAATTAGATAGTTTGATAGTTTGGATGAAGGAAGCATTAGCTCTTTCATGGAACTTGCCATGTCTTTCATGTGTCAATTCACCTCCAATATTCCCATGGAAAGAAAGACTCAATATTTAAAGATGATAGGGCAACAGGATAACAAATCCCTAAAGGATTATATGGCTCATTTCAATAAGGAATCCTTAAAAGTCACCCACCTAGATCAAACCCGAGCGATGGAAGCTTTGTAGAATGGGACTCTTCCCATGTAAACTTCCTCAAGGTGCTTTGTCGACACGCTTCTCGTACCCTTGAGGACGCAATGGCATTAGCTCAAAAATATATACGATAGGATGATCTTTTGGCCTTCAACTAAATGGCAAAGTGAAGAAGGTGGAGATCACCTCTAAGGAGGAACTAAAACCAAAGTGAGAAGATAAATCAGAAGAGAAGTGAGGAGAAAAACCCTCTAGGAGAAGAGGAGGAAGGGGATAAATATTTGGCTATAATCCAAGGAGGTGGCAATAGTCGAAGCAACCATTCTTGAACAATGAACCAAACCAATTGACAAATTAGAAAAACTTTGATAGAAGAAGAGTCAGATAAGTTCCTAATGGTCAACTGCTCCCTGAAGGATGAACAAAAGAAGCTTGCACACCAGTTCCTAAAGGATCATGTGTCCAGTTTTGCCTAGTCTTTGACAGAGATGGGGGAGCAAGTCCTGAGGTGATAACTCACCGAGTGAATGTAGACCATGCCTGCAAACCAGTCAAATAAAAGAAGAGATGTTTTAGCCTAGTACAACAAGCAGTGATTGACTAAGAAGTGGACAAGTAATGAAGGCAGGATTCATCAGAGAGGTACAATACCCATAATGGCTAACGAATGTGGTGTTAGTCAAAAAGGTGAATAACACCTATCAAAAGTGTGCAGATTTTACAAATCTGAACAAAGCTTGTCCGAAAGACTCTTTTCAACTGCCTATGATCGATAAGCTAGTGGACTCAATAGCAGGGTACGGATACTTATCATCCATGGATGCAAAGCAAGGATATCACCTAATTAAGATGCACCTAGATATTGAGGAGAAGACCTCATTCATAATAGAGAAAGGCATTTACTATTATGCATCAATGCCTTTTGGTTTAAAGAATACAAGAGCCACATATCAACGCCTGGTCAACAGAATGTTCAATAACCAGTTGGGCAGTAACTTAAAGGCATATATAGATATATGATAGTGAAAACCAGAAGCTTTGAAGATCATATCCATGACTTAGCTGAGATATTAGGAGTGATGAACTAGTATGGGATGAAATTCAACCCAGAAAAGTGTGCCTTCTTCATTCAGGAACGTAAATTTCTAAGTTGTATGATAAGTGAGAAGGGAAATGAGCCAAACCCTAATAAAGTGAAAGCTATTCTGGATATGGCAGCTCCCTGAAGTGTGAAAGAAGTGTAAAGATTGACGAGGTGGATAGTAGCCTTGAATAGATTCATGTCCAAATCTGCCAAGTATCTTCCTTTCTTTAAAAAATTGAGAAAGTCTCAGACATTTGAATGGACAGAAGAATGCCAAGCCACATTCAAAGAGCTAAAAGCCTTCCTAGGTTCAAAACAGATTTTAAGCAGACCTTTACTAGATAAAGAAGTGTTGATTTACCTGCCTCCTTCAGACCAAGCAATCAGTTCAGTGT
Organism: Reutealis trisperma; assembly: GCA_947687605.1. Taxonomy (NCBI): domain Eukaryota; kingdom Viridiplantae; phylum Streptophyta; class Magnoliopsida; order Malpighiales; family Euphorbiaceae; genus Reutealis; species Reutealis trisperma. Next base: position 111,548 of record CANTUT010001063.1, on the reverse strand, counting down.
TGATTAGAGAAGAAGGCACAGTCTAAAAGCCAATTTACTACTTCAGTAAAGTCCTCTAAAGAGCATAGCTAAAAAAGCTAGCATATGCCTTGGTGCTCTTCGCTTAAAAGTACAAAGTTTATCTATAAGCACACCAAGGAGTGGTAGTCATAAATCAACCATTATAGCGAGTAATTTATAAGCCAGAGACTTCTGGGCAAATGTTGTGCTAGTCAGTGGAATTGGGACAATATGGTTTGCAGTATAGAGCAAGGTTAATGATCAAAGCTCAAGCATTAGTAGATTTCATCTTTGAATGTTCCTTCAGTCCTAAAGAAGTGACAAGAGATGATAGTCTAAAGGAAGCAAAACAGACAGGACTTTTGACAACATGACCAAATCTTCAATGGGAACTCTTTGTAGATGGTGCCAGCAATAAAGAAGGTAATGGTATGGGCATCATGCTTAAGAGTGCTTAAGGGTTCTCACAAGTGTAGGATTGGACTTTAAGGCCACCAACAGCACTGCAGAATATGAGGCTATGATTAAAGGTTTGCTCTTCGCTAATTACTTTCACCTAGAGCAACTCACACTATACAGCGACTCCCAGTTGGTGATCGGACAGATAGAAGGAGAGTTCTAGGCTAAGGAAACAAGTATGCCTAAGTATTTGCAGAAGACAAAGGAAATCATACAGAAAATGAAGAATGGAGGAGTCAAGTTGTATGTCCAAAAGATCCCTAAGGAAAGAAATTGTAAAGCAGATAGTCTCAGCAGGTTGGCCACTTCTCACCTCATCGAGCTTCCTCAAAGAATATATTTGGGAACTTTGGCCTCCTCTAACATTAAAAAGAGGGAGGATATTATGGAGATAGATAAAGAACCCTGCTGGATAGACCTTATCAAGCTCTATTTAGAAAGAGGAGAACTGCCTGAAGATGACAAAAAAGCCAGAAGGGTCAAGCGGAGAAGCGCCCACTTTTCCCTTTATAATGGAATCCTATACAAAAAGGCCTATTCTCTGCCTTGGCTAAGGTGTCTGAGGCCTAGTGAAGCCGAATATGCCCTCTAAGAAATACATGAAAGGTCTTGTGGAATGCACATTGGAGGAAAGGTGTTAGCAACAAAAGCAATCAAATAAGGGTATTATTGGCCAAGGATGAAAGATGAAGCTATAGCCTTCATCAAAAAGTGTCCCTTATACTAAAAGTTTAGCAATGGAAAGCATGTCTGGCATTTAAGCAAGTTCCTATTTCCAGTCATTGGCCCTCCGCTAAATGGGGGATGGATATAGAAGGACTATTTCCAGTAGCATCAAGACAAAAAAAATTTCTTTTCGTAGCAGTGGAATACTTCACCAAATAGGTCGAAGTTGAAGTCTTAGTTACCATCATCATAGAAAAAGTGATCATTTTCTGATGGAGGAATATCATATGTAGATTCGGTGTTCCATACTAACTCATCAGTGACAACGAGAAACAGTTTGATAACACCAAAGTTAGGGCCTTTTGTTTGGGGCTTCAAATCAAGCAACACTTCTCATCTGTAGCCCACCCTCAAACAAATGGCCAAACAGAGGTAACTAATCAAACTATATTATAAGATATAAAGTGAAGGCTAGATGGATATGGTCAAAGCTGGGCCGATGAGCTACATCATGTGTTATGGGCATACAGGACTACTCCAAGGCACCAACAAGAGAAACCCCATTCAGCCTAACCTACAGCGCCGAAGCAGTAATTCCCATAGATATAGGCCTACCTAATGGAAGAGTCAACTATTACATAGATAATTAGAATGATTAAGCTAGAAGAATTGACCTAAATCTCCTAGAAGAACTTAAAGATATTGCCAGTATTCAGATGGCAGCTTACAAACAGCAAGCTGCCAATCACTTTAACAAAAAAGTAAAACATAGAGTGTTTTGCGAAGGGGATCTAGTAATGAGATTGCAAGAAGCCATGGGAAGACATAAAGGCATGGGCAAACTGGCACCTGTGTAGGAAGGACCCTTTAGAGTGCAAAAGGTCACAGGTCCTAATACATACAAACTTGTAACTATGAAAGGTGATGAAATTCCATACACTTGGAATATTTAACGTCTGAAAATGTGCTACCAACAACTTCAATAAAAGATGATGGTTTATTCAAATCCTTTCCAAATTTATAAATACAAGACATATACATAAAGGCAACTACTAGATAATCCCACTAAAGCTGTATTTATAGCGAATGCCGAGGCTTCAGCTCAAATGGTGAGTAACCTAAAGTAACAGTCTCCAAAATGAACAAAACACCTTGCTAAAAGCGAGATGGGTCTCTATAAAGAGAAGCTGAAAACCTTAGTAAATCTAAGCATGATACCTCACCAAGAAGTGAGATGAATTTCTCTAAGGAGAAACCAAAAGCCCTAGTAAATCTAGGCACTATACCTCACCAAGAGTGAGATGAATTTCTTTAAGGAGAAACCAAAAGCTCTAGTAAACCTAGGCACAATGCCTCACCAAGAGTGAGAAATAAGAAGCCCTAATAAACTTAGGCAAAGTACCTCGCCAATAAAGAAAGAAAGCTTCTTAAATAAGGAGTGAAGGTACTAGCAAGTTAAGACACTATAACTCAAACTTAAAAGCTAAGTCCCCAACAAGAATTTAAAAGAGGTGAACCAAACTAAAATCCTAAGAAATGAGGCGGATACCTAAAAAAGGTTCAAAGACCCTGCTTCATTAAATAATGATTCAATTCATAAAGGCAAAACATCCTTGAAGGAATTGAAAATGAATGCATTAAAGTTATAGAGATAGAGATGCAAAAATTATATTTATTTTATTTCAAATAAATGTATTTACATTATAAAAAAAATACTACAAAAAAAAACAATCATATTTATATGAGGAGTCTTTAAGAGGGTGGATCTTTTGCAGGATTAATTGGAACAATGGCACAAGCTTTAACCATAGTTGGAGGAGGACCACCTTAGGAATCAGTCCTGACAGCTGAAATAAGTTCAATAAGCTATGGTTCAACCCCTACTAAGAGTCCTTCATCTTCATCCCCTTCACCCTCACTGGACATCTCTAAAACAAGAGATGAGGTTGAAACATCTTTCTTTTCCCAAGGAAGGAAATCCTCAGGCTTAAGAATGCTTTCATCCCCCTCTGGGACAGGCTTTTGATACTCAAAAAGATCGGGAGCTGGAGTTTCTTCAGCAGCATCCAACTCTACCGCCACTTGCAAGACATTTGAAAAGTGCTCCACCACATCATAATGAGCATTATTATAGTATTCTATGGCTATCTTGTAGGTATGGTAGGTAATGATGTCATCAAAGCTTTTGGACTGGATGGAATCCCTCACAGCCCTCCGCCTTCCCTCTTCAGCCTACTTAGCCTTGTCCAGCGTAGCCTTAGCTTTATCAAAAGCTTACTTGTATTTGAATTTGGTGACTCAAAAATCCTATTGGATTTTCTTCAAGTTCTCTAGAAGAGCAGGAATCTCCTCAACTTCTCTAGCAAACTCATCATTGCTTCTTTTTAGCTTATCCAACTATAGGTTCATAATGGCTTTATCTTTAGTAGCCATTGCCTCAGCCAAAGCCTTAGCCTCTCCTTCAGCCTTTAAATGAATGTCCTTATTAGCTTTTGCCTATGCCTCCATTTCTTTTGCCCATGCCCTGACAACTCGTAGCTCCACCTCCAACCTAGAGCAGAGCTTTTGCCTCTTCTCTACCATTCACTTAGCATCTTCGTAATGATCCCTCAACATACCAAAATTGGTCCTCAGGATCTTGGAATCGACAACTGCCTAAGAAGGGCAAACAACAATCATAAGAAAGGCAAAAATATGAAAGCCTACAGTTATAAATGAAAGAAAAAGTAAATGTACCTTTTCCAACAGGGCTTCTTACCTAGCCAATGTATCTAAAACTGGCCTAAAAAGAGGAGTGGGGGATGGACGCAAAAAATGTAAAGGAGCAATCACAGTTGTAGGAGGAGAAGGCACTAAAGGAGTGTCAATCGAGACGTTAGGCCCCTCAATAAAGCAAGTTCTCACTATAATGGCCTTAGTAGGCTCCTCTACCCTTTGTCTCTTTAGGGCTGGATGAAGATCTGCCGATGCAACTTGCAAAAGGGCCTCTAAAATAGTGTTGGCCTTAGACATGGTGGAAGAAGAAGTCAAACTATCAAGTGCAGGCCTCTTGCGATGAAGGAAATCCCCCACTATCAGCTGATATGATGCAAAATAGCATAAACATTTAGGGCTTTATTTACATAGTTTGTCTGTTGCATATGTTGTTTTTACTTATTATTTCAAGAATTTGGTATGTTTGATCTTGTTTTTGAGTTCTACAGGTTGTCATAGGTTTAAGACTATGCTTTTAAGGAGAAATAGATACAAGGAGTCAAGATGGGGCCATGGAGAAAGTAAAGAAGCAACCCAAATCAAAAGGAGAAAGGCTGAGTCTATCACGAGTCGTGCCATGGGTGCCAACTCATGACAAAAAGGAATGGTGCTGAGTCATGAAGATTGTGACGACTCATGATAGAGGCAGACAGTCATGAGTCATCCCTTCTATCACAAGTAGTTACCACACCTCTCCAACATGCCTTTTCACAATTACATCCCTTTGGAGGAGGTATGACTTAGGACACTTAGGAGTCTATAAATACTTGAATTTGACTATGATTTTGTATTAAGAACACTTAGTTTTTGTTTGAAATACTTAGTGTCATTTTAGTTTTATTTTGAAGTGTCAAGTGAAAGACATTTTTAAGAGTTCAAGGAAGACATTCAAGAAAGCTACTCAATATCAAGTAGTTTCCTAGAGAGCATTGAAGAATTCATCAAAAAAGTTTCCTCTCCCTTTTTCACTAAATTAGTTACTTTATGCTTCAAATGTTTTGTTGTTGTTATTTAGTTTTTGACACTATGTATTTTGGCCAAATTCTTGCTTATTAGAATTGCAATGATGAATTAATTTATGAACTACATTCTTAATATGCATGAGTGATTTAATTTCAATTGAGTCTTACATTGTGTTATGTATACTTGATCACCATATATAACTTATTAATCATTTTGTTCACAATAAGAGTTAGGGCATTTTGGTGGAAATGCAATTGAAATTACTCAAAGGTTAGGAGAGTACTTGGAGACAAGCAATCCACTTTGAGGGGGTTAAAAAAGTGGCATGAAACTTAATGATTTTAGTTTATCTCTATAATGACATGAGAATGCTTATAGACTTTAAATTAAAATACTCTTAATTGACAATGAGAGTTGCTTTTAAGAATTATTGGTCATATTCTCCAATCATTACTTGTGTTTATATGTTATTAACTTTTATAGTTTAAGATTAATTTTGAGTTGTAATTCTAATATGCATTGTTTATTCTTATTAATTAAAGTAATAATAAATCTTTAGTATTTTAGATTAGTTAGAATTAATCAATATCTTCTTTGATTTTGTTTGCCTATCCATCTTATTATTTACTCGGTTAATATAAAATTTTTCCAAATTTCCTAGAGTTCGACACCCTACTTACTCTATACTTAGTCTTAAGGACTAGGGTACCAAATTTGACCCGCATCAAATTTTGGAGCCGTTGTCAAGGAATTTGATTATAATTTTTATTAACTTAAGGTTGTGAAAATTTGTTTTACGTTTTTATTTTTTGATTTTTATTTTCTCATTTTTTTTATTTTGTTTTGTTGTTTAATTTAGCCATTATGAGATGTTATAGAAGTATTAATGATATTTTGCCATTTGATCCTGAGATTGAACTAACTTTGCATGCTTTATATAGGGATCAAAGACAAAGAAGAAAGAATCAACAAAATTTGGTTGAAATGGATAAACCAAAGAGACGAACGTTAAGTGATTTTGCCATGCCCAACATAACAAGTAGCTTGGGAGGAATCGTGGCTCCATCCATTGCAAACAACAACTTTGAAATTAAGCCAAGCATCATTCAAATGGTGCAAAACAATCAATTTGGAGGTTTGCAAGGAGATGATCCATATGCTCACATCTTAACCTTCCTCAATGTGTGTCCAACCTTTAAGATCAACGGAGTGTTGGACGATGCTATATGGTTAAGGCTCTTCCCTTTTTCCATCAAAGAGAAGGCTCAACTTTGGCTAGCTAGTTTGCCAAGTGAATCAATCACCACTTAGGATCAATTAAAGCAAGCATTTCTCCACAAGTATTTTCCACCATATAAGACTACAAAGTTTCGTAATGAAATCACCACTTTCAAGCAAAATGGGAATGAGACAATTTATACGACTTGGGAGAGGTTTAATGAACTTCAAAGGTAATGCCCACACCATGGTTTGCCGAAATGGATGATTCCTTAAATTTTCTATAATGGGCTTACAGACAAGAATAAAAGCACTGTCAATGCAGTTTCCAGTGGTAAATGGATGGACAAGACGGCAAGGGAGGCTATCACTTTGCTTGAAGAACTTGCATCTCAAGGATACATAGAAGATGAGACAACCATGGCAAAAGCAAAAAGAATTCTGGAGCTTGACACTATCAACTTACTAACGGCAAAGGTAGATGCTCTCACCAAAATGGTAAGTAAATCTCAAATTAATTCTACAAAAAGTGCCAATGTCGTGTGTGAGTTATATGGAGGTCCCTATCCTTATTCTCAATGCAATTCAAGTTCTAATGAGGAAGTGAGTTATGTGCAAGGAGGGCTTAACCAAAGAATGGGTATGAACTCAAACACCTATAACACTCAATGGAAGAACCACCCTAGTTTTTCATGGTCAAACCCATCCTCCTAATTAAACCCCCCATTTAACCAAAACACCAAACCACTCAACCCACCAGGATTTCCTATGAAACAAACTTTCACCCCCACCCAACCTAAATCCAACCTTGAAACTCTCATGGAGCAATTCATTAACAACAAAATCACCATTAATAAACAAAGTGAGGAGTAATTTAAGCAAATTAATTCCAAACTTGAACAACTTGCTATTCACAACCGTATCGTAGAAACCCATATTGGTCAATAACCCTCTTCCTTCAACTCTAAGCCCTTGGAAAAGCTTTCTAGCCAACCAGAGTTTACACAGAGAGAGACTTGCTAAGCAATTACCTTGAGAAGTGGTAAAGAGGTTGAAAATGTTGCTAATAAGAGTAAGAAAGTGATAGATGATGATGATATGATAGAAATTGATGTGAGTAAAGGCAATGATGACATAGTGGATAATAGTAAGAAGCATAAGAAGGAGGATGTCATACCACCCAAAGATGATGAACCCAAGGTAGATCTTAAAACACTACCTTTTCCTCAAAGGTTCATTAAGCATAGCTTGGATAAATAATTTGGCAAATTCCTTAAATATCTTAAGGAGATCACCATTACCATTCCATTATGGATGCTATAAGAGATATACTATAACAACCCACACCCACCCTAGAAATTTTCGTGATAAATTGCTTGATTTAGAACTAATAAGGTTAAGTGTGTGCTTGTGTGAAAATTTGTGATCTAAGTGATTGATGAGTATGTGGCATATTAAATTAATTTTAATATGCATAATATGAGTTGCTATTGTGAAATAAATGATTTATATGAAGTGCATTTTCATAAAAGAATTTATTTTAAATAAAATGAATTTTCATGCATAAGACAATTTTTAAGCATAAAATAATTTTATGGGTATTTTTAAAATATTTTTAAATAAATATTTTTGAGGGAAATGTTCCAGAATTAATAAGAAAAATATTCTTTTTATTTTAATTCTATTCAGCAAAAAATTTTAAAAGGAAAACCCAAATACCCAAAAGCCCACTACGCAAAAATCCTCCTAACCCATTTCATTAAGGGTATTAGTGGAAATTCCACTCCAACCCTAATATATATTCTAAATTTCGGCCAAACAAGGGTTTCCAGCAGCCATTCTCTTATTCTTTCTATATTTTGGCAGAAAATCCTCTCAAAATATTTCTCTCTACCGAAATATTGAAAACACCTTACCGTTTCGCGATTTCGTGACCGTAATCGTAAGTTTTTATTCTCTTTCGATTTCTAAACTGATTTCTATGAAATAAATTATGGGAAAATTATTTTGAACTTTTTAATCACTGATTTCTGCATATTCAATTCTGTTTGAGTGAACTTTTGGGAGAGAAAATTTATTTTTTACCGAAAATACGATTCTTTCCGCAAGATTTCTCGAAAAGTGAATTCTATAACTTAAAATCACAATTTTATTGCATAAACATCATAAGGGTGGGCAATTTGTGCATGATTGTATTCTAAACTGATTTTTGATTTGTTTTGATGAAAAATATTGGATTAAATAATATTTCTGCATATTTCTACAATGACCGAAAAGTTTCGAAAAACAGAGGAATTCAAGGTTTTCGTGTTAGAACTTGGAAGTTGGAAAATTTTATTCTTTCATGGACATGCAGCTGCCGATTTGTATGAAGGTGTTCTAATATGATATTTTTTTTATTTAGATGAAAATTAATGATTTGAAACATGTGTCTATTTATCACTGAAATGAACGAAATGCGTGGAAAGCGCAAAAACTCATTATTTTTCACCTAAGCCTTTGAACTTAGAATTTTTTTTGTATAAACCCTATCTATGGCTGCCGATTCATGAAGGGATGTGTTCTAAACTAATATTTTCAATGATTGAATGAAAAATAATAGTTTAAACAACCTGTTTGCATATTTCTGAAATGACCAAAAAATACTGAAAACAAGAAAGCTTATGGTTTTGTGCACTATAATGCAAAAGATTGAATTTTTATATATTAATGACACCAATAGTGGCTGATTCCTATGAATTTATATTCTAGAATGATTTTTGTTATGTTTACATGAAAAATCTTGGTTCAAACCATGTTTTTACATATTTCTGAAATAGACGGAAAGCACGAAAAGAAGAAGAATTTGGTTTTTACCTTAATGATGCATTCGGCCTACATGAACAATTTTGTCCAAATGTTTATAAATTTTATGTGATGTGTCTTGGTGATTGTTGACATGTATGTATGTATAATAAATGACAAAATTGCATGTTAGTTGAAGGTATGATCTTAGATAAGCTTAAATGCATTTTGGTATACTTAAGGTATATTTAAGGTATCTAAACCTTATATTGTGATTAGAATGCAAATGTGATTGGGAAATATGGAACTAGATGTTATGATGAATTGATAATGAACATACGATTATAAGTTAATGAAGTGAAAGGGATCATAAGAGTTAAGCATGACGTGTGAAAGGTTAATTGTCAAGTTGACATGTATGGAAGTGTGAAGTGAACTAAGATGATTGATAAAGTGAATTGATATTAAGATGATGATATTGTGATGACCTTAAAAAGATATTGATATGATTACAATGTGTTTTCATGTGAGCCTATAAGGCCTATGTATGCAAGACTTTCAAGTCAACATGATATGTGCAAGTGATGAGTACATCTATGAGTGAACTCTAATATGTATGCTATATGTACATTAGTAGTTATGGGATAGGAGCATCATGAGTAAATAAATACTAAGTATTAAATCAAATATTATGTTAGAGTTTGAGGAGCTTTAGAAGTGCAAAAGGGACTACGTGTACTAGGAGCAAAGGAACCCCAAGGTAAGTAAACTCTATATTCCTGTTTCCAATGTGAGTAAACATCGTATTCATTCTTCAAGTGTGGGCAAATGCCACATTCATGTTATAAATGTGAACAACATCATGTTGTGTTATAAGAATGTGATATATTGTTATGTGAGCCTTTATGATCTTTGAAACCCAAGTTTCTTTCTATTCTAAATATTGTTATGTGATTTCTGTGACAAGCTTGGGTTGCCAAAGGACAATTGGTCCAAAACCATTTTGTTTATCCAATGAGAATTTCTTATGAACTACACCTTAACTTGTATTCTTTCTGGAACTACACTATCATTGTATCATTATTTGAAAGCTAAACCACTATTGTTATTGAAATATATGTTATTATTGCCTTATATGATATTGTTAATCGTGTTTACCAATAGCTCTAGCTATGATACCTTTTACCCTTTATGTAGAATCCTCATGCCGATGCCGGTAATCATCGGAACTTGTGCACATGGTCTTAACCCTATGGATAGGGGTAGTGTATCCACCTCAACTATAAGGGGCGGTTCTAGCCGTGGGGCCTGATCAGCTTCATGCTTTCTACGTGATAGGAGTTGGAATTTGGTATAAGGCCACCTCTCCTCTATGTGTTCGAGTGATAGAGCAATAGCCTTCACTCACTATGTGTTATAAGTGTGATTTCTGCAAACTTACCAAATTGAACCCTTATTAAATTTCAACCTGATTCATGAGTTATAAACCATGAACTATGTGTATAAGCTATGTGTTTCCTTTCAAAGGAATATGTGATAATGTATGTGCCTTTTCGTTCACTCATTGAGATCATCTATCTCACCCCTTTTCCTTGTGTGGTTCCAGGTGAGCAAATGTGAGGAGGCAAGGTGATGGCTCAAGCATTCTACTTCGCTTGGGGAATTCCTTGTCCGAGTTATTAATAATACTATGTTTATGAAGTTTTGTCTTTAGATGCTCCAGGAATGTTGATTGATACTTATCGAGATTTATATTATTTTCCTTATGGATTTTATATGTAATGATTTATTTTAAGTCTTCCGCAATTTATGGTATTCATCTAAATGTTTTAAATGAGTTAATGAAAGAGGTTTGATAAGATCCTAGGCATGATTGTTATATGTTAACGGGTTCTATGGGCGTGGGTGACCTTATGTCTCCCTATGTTCTAGGACCGTCATATCTCTAAGGTTGGGATGTGACATATACCAGAATGGGGTAAGTTTTTTAAAGGATATCATCAACTATAAGAGCAAGATTGAGGATTATGGGTTAGTTTCTCTAGTTGAAGAGTCTAAGGACCATGTATTCCAAGTCCCCACCAAAGCAAAAAGATCCTAGTTGCTTCACCGTCCCTTGTGTAGTTGGAGGTACGCATTTTGATAAGGCTTTATGTGATATTGGTGCTAGTGTTAGTCTCATGCCTTATTCCATTTATAAGCGGCTTGATTTAGGAGAACTTAGGCCTGTAAATATGCATCTTTTAATGGCAAACAAATCTGTCACTTATCCACTTGGCATTCTTGAAAATGTGCCAACTAAGGTGGGTAAATTTGTTATACCTGCTGATTTTGTTGTCTTAGACATGGAAGAAAATCTTGAAATTCCTATCTTATTTAGGAGACCATTTTTGGTGACAGTGGGTGTAATCATTGATATGAAAAAGGGTAAGATTACATTTGAGATGAATAATGAGTATATGGAATTTGATGTATTCAAAATGATGAAGTCTACACCATTGGAAGTGGCAAGTAGGATTGACTCAATCAATGTTATTGATGAATGCACTAATGAGGTAAAATACGAATGTCTAAGTCAAGATCCTATTGCATCATACATGGTGCAAGAAACTAATATGAAACTTTTGGAGGCTACTTCATGCCATCCTCCTTCTAGGACTTTAAGGTTTGAACCTTTAAAGAGAGATGACGATCTAAAGTCTACTTTGCCAAATGAAGAAGGAAAGCTAGAGCTCAAGCCTCTACCATCAAATCTAAGTTATGCATTTCTTAACTCTAACTTTAAATTTCCTTTTATTGTGAATTCGTCTTTATCTAGTAATGATGTTGCTGTTTTATATGATGTGTTACTTTGTCATAAGAATGTTATTGGTTATTCTTTAAATGATTTGAAGGGCATTAGCCCAAATGTGTGTATGCATAAAATCATTTTAGAGGATAATGATAAGCCTTCCAATGAAGGTCAAAGAAGACTAAACCCCACCCTTAAGGATGTGGTAAAGAAAGAGGTAACTAAGTTGCTTGACAATGGAATTATATATTCCATTAGTGATAGTAAATGGGTAAGTCCTATCCAAGCTGTCCCTAAAAAGGGCAGCTTAATGGTTATTAAAAATGAGTCCAATGATTTAATACCCACTAGAACTATCACGAATAGCATATATGTATTGATTATAGAAAGCTAAATAAGGCAACTAGGAAAAACCATTTTCCATTACCTTTTATTGATCAAGTTCCTCAGAAGTTAGCCAATTTCTCTTATTTTTGTTATTTAGATGGTCTTAGCGGTTTTTGTCAAATTCCCATTCATCTCGAAGACCATGCTAAAACTACATTTACATGCCTTTATGGTACTTTTGCCTTTAGGCATATGCCTTTCGATTTATGTAATGCTCTGGAAACTTTCCAAAGATGCATGTTTTCCATATTTAGTGATTTGATTGATGATTGTGTAGAAGTTTTTATGGATGATTTCAGTGTTTATGAATCTAACTTTGAAAATTGTCTAAAAAATCTTTCTAAAGTTTTGATAGGTGCAACGAGCAAGGATTAGTACTTAACTGGGAGAAGTACCACTTCATGGCATAAGAAGGAATTGTTCTTAGGCATTTGGTATCAAAAAAGGCATTGAAGTTGATAGGGCAAAGATAGAAGTAATTGCAAATTTACCACCCCCAAAATGTGTTAAGAATATAAGGAGCTTTCTTGGTCATGTGGGTTTTTATAGAAGGTTTATTAAAGATTTTTCCAAGATAGCAAAACCATTATGTAAATTACTTGCTAAAGAGGTTGTTTTTTAGTTTGATGATGCATGTATGAAAGCCTTTGAAACCTTGAAGAAGGTTCTTATATCAACACCTATTTTGCAACTGCCTAATTGGGAGCAACCATTTGAAATTATGTGTGATGCAAGTCACTTTGCGGTGGGGGTAGTTTTAGGGTAAAGGAAAAGAGGTAAGCCTTATGTGATCTAGTATGCTAGCAAGTTACTTGATGATACTCAAATCAACTATACCACCATGGAGAAAGAGTTGCTTGCTACTATTTATGCATTTGACAAATTTAAAGCATATCTAGTAGGGAAAATAGTGATTGTTTATTTAGACCATGCTGCTCTCAAATATCTTTTAAGTAAGAAGGATGCAAAACCTAAGCTCCTAAGGTGAATTTTAATGCTTCAAGAGTTTGATTAAGAGGTGAGGGATAAGAAAGGAAATAAGAACCTTGTTCGGATCATCTATTAAGACTTGATCAAAAGGGATTAAAAAGGAATGATGATGGTGTGCTAATCAATGAGACATTCCATGCTGAACTTTTACTTAGTTTAGCATCAAAGGAACTTCTATGGTTTACAGATATTGCTAATTTTCTAGTGAGTGTTGTTCTGCCTTATGGATTGGATTATAGACAAAGGAAGAAATTTTTGCGTGATAGTAAATTCTACTATTGAGAGGAACCATTGCTTTAATAGAGATGTGCAAATGGTTTGATAAGAAGGTGTATTCCTTTAGATGAAGTTCAAGATGTTCTAAGACATTGTCACTCTTTGGATGTGAGTGGACATTTTGGTGCATCAAAAATAGCATCTAAGGTACTTCAATCTAGTTTTTGGTGGCCTATATTATTTAAGGATGCTAGAGATTGTGTACTCATATGTGATAAGTGCCAAAGAATGGGTAATATCTCTAAGAGACATAAGATGCCTTTGAATGGAATTCTTGAAGTGGAACTTTTTGATATTTGGGGTATAGATTTTATGGGTCCATTTCCTAGTTCTTTAGACTATAAGTATATTTTAGTTATGGTTGACTATATCTCAAAATGAGTGGAAGCAATACCAACCATTACTAATGATGCAAAGGTTGTTAAGAAAATGCTTAAGAAAATAATTTTTCCAAGGTTTGGTACTCCTAGGGCATTGATAAGTTATAGAGGCTCACATTTTTATAATCAAGTCATTGAGAGTCTTTTGAAGAAGTATGGAGTAACACATATGGTTGCTACTCCATATCACCCACAAACAAGTGGGCAAGTTGAGGTGAGTAATAGAGAGATTAAATGGATTCTTAAGAAAATAGTTTCTTCTTCAAAGAAAGATTGAGCATTAAAAATAGATGATACCTTATCGGCATATAAGACAGCCTTTAAAACCCCAATTGGCCTTACCCTTTATCAATTGGTCTATGGTAAGTCTTGTCACTTGCCTATAGAACTTAAACATAAGGCATATTGGGCAGCAAGGGCCTTGAATTTTGACTTGAAGAAAGCGGGGACAAAAAGGCTACTTCAACTTAATGAATTAGAGGAATTAAGAATGAATGCCTATGAAATGCAAAGTTGTATAAAGATCGTACTAAGTTGTGGCATGACAAGCATTTGGCTAACAAGGAATTTCATGAGGGAGAACTTGTTTTGCTTTACAATTTAAGATTAAGATTGTTTCCTGGGAAGTTGAAGTCCAAATGGTTAGGTTCTTTCAAGGTTATAAAAGTTTATCCCTATGGAACCATTGAAATTGCTAATGACAAAGGAGAAACTTTTAAGTTTAATGGACATCATCTCAAGCCATACTTAATTGGTAAAGCAATTGATCAAACAAAGTCAATACATCTCTCCACACCTTAGTTTGGCAAAGGTATGATCAAGCTATAGACCTTTAAATGTAGCATGGTAAGTTTTCTTTCTTTATAATAATTTTATGAACTAAACAAAATAAGTTTAAGTTGTTTTGTTATGTGCCGAGTCATGCCCCTTGGTGTTAACTTGTTACAGAGACTGAGTGTACCGAGTCATGCCCTGTGTGCCAACTCATGCCCTCTCTACAACTCAATTTCAATTTTTTTTGTTTTAAGTTTTTGATGTTTTGTATTAGTTTTATTTTCTTTTAATTATTATTTCCTTTTTATTTTTTACTTTCCGTTTATCTAATCAAATTATCTTATTCAATTTTCAAAATATTTCAAATTCAAAGTGTAGAATCATGCCTTTTCCCAATAAAGGTCATGAGCTTTCATATCCTTCTTACACCCTAGCTTATATAAACACCTAATTCCCATCCCCTTTTCAAAATTTTCAACCCTTCCAATTAATATACATGGTTTCTCAAGCCTCCTCCTCACCTAGTTTAACTTTCTTTCATTAGTTTCCATTTCCCTAAGCATCATCTCCTTCTTCTTTTAAACTAATAGCCATTTTTCTCCTCCATTCTCCGCATTATTTTCACTTTGATATGGGTAATACAATGGGCTCTTCATCTCCACGACCACAACAATAGCATGAAACAGAGCATTTGTCATCCATTTACAAGGCTAAGTTCCCTATTCTCTCACATGAAGAAGGTGTTAAATTCTCAACCTTAAAGTATAGGGATATCATCTCTTGTAAGTATATTCCCCTTTCTTTAATTAAAAATGTAGGCATGGAAGACAATTTCCATCAATTGTTGACTACTTGTGGGCTTAAGAAATTTGTGTCTATAGAAGAGCATTCTTATATTGATTTGGTTAATAAATTCTACACATCTTTGGATGTAAACCTAAAAGACTCCTATATTTTAGAATTTCGTATGCTGGGAAAGAAACACCAACTTACATATAGTTTTATGCATAAGGTGTTTGGTTTTAAGAAAGATGGTATGTGTGATGCTCTTAAGTCTTTTAATATCAATGAATTTTGGACCTTTTTAACTAATTAGAAAACCCCATTTGAACCAAAGAAAGGTAAGGCAATGTTTATTAAAGACTTAAAATTCTAGTTATTACATAAAGTCCTTGCCTGTGTTGTTTTCCACGAGTCTAAATTTAATAGAGTTTTTGCACAAGAGTTATTTTTGATATGGTGTATTCATACTAAAAAGCCAGTGTGTTGGACCTATTGGATTTTTAATCAACTTTTAACTAGCGCACCATGTAAGGACAGTCCATTAAAACATGGTCATGTTGTTACTATCATTGCTAAATTTTTTAATATTGACCTTGGCAATTTTTTTAGTGTTGTTAAGCACTCTTATTTCACTAAACAAGTTTTCTTAAGAGGTGAAATAGTGGACAGTTCCTTTCACTTGATTCTGGCATAGTTTAAGTCATGTTGAAAAGATTTAGCACATCCTTTTCAAGATAAGGAGAAGCAAGCTGATAAAGAGGAGCCTCGCCATAAGGAACCACTTGCTTATGTCCTTCCTCCATCTTTGAATGAGCCAAGTGGTGCAAGTGGCTCATCAAATAGGGAGACACAACTTTTAAGGCAACTTTTAGAGAATCAAAGGGTGATGCAACACCAATTGAATGATATAGGGGCTTGGAACTGACAATTTGATCGCCACTAAGATAAGATGGAGTATAAGATGAAACAATTTTTTGACCAATCCAGCTACCACATCCAGTCTCCTCCACCATCTCCATCAGTGGATTGAGGGAGTGTTTCTTTCCTTTCCTTTATATTTGGGATTCACATTAGGGACAATGTGAAATTTTAAGTTTAGGGGAGGGGTAATTAGTATTTGTTTTGTTTTTCTCTTGTTTTTATGTTTTTGTTAGTGTGTTGCATGCATGTGCGTTTGTTTTTTCTTTTTACATTAAACTATCAAAAAAATTTCCTTTTTATCACTTTGTCTTCGTCTCATACATTAGTAAACTCTTGCCTAAGTTCATTTTAAACTTGAAAGGAGTTACATTGTAATAATAAGTTAATGAATGAATTTTTAGTGCACAATTAGTAGAATCTTTAAGTTTCATATAGTACTTGTTTTAAATTTTTCTTTTTATCTCATTTTTATTATTTTCAAGGTTTAAAAATTATCTAGTCAACTTTCTAACTATGCTTAAATGCTAGAATTGTAAGGATTTAAGTTTTGGTTTTTAGGGATTTAAGTTTCATAAGGGAAACAATAGCTATAATACAAGTAACTCATTTTTCAATAATGGATGAGGATACAAAATGAAGTAAAATAAAAAATTTTGATGCTTGTCGGTATCATGCATTTCGAGTAAGTTATGTGTAAGTGAGTATGCTCCTTAATTACATTCATTCGAAAAGAATGTGTGATGTCACAAGTAGAATTATATATATAAAAAAGAGAGAGAGAGAGAGAATAAATATCTAAAAATGAAATGAGATTAATAAGTTTGTGCGTGTGCTTAATTTCTGTCCTAAAGGCTATTTTCGTCTTTAGAATCCTAAGCTTAAAGAATGAATATTTTGGTTAGAAAGGCTTGGTTAGGACCTTGACTCCATAATTTTGACTTAGTTCTTCTTAAGAATGAGATAAAGAGATAAACTTAAGGCTTATGCTATAAGACTTGTCACCTCCATCATTATTGAGCATTAAAGGTTAATTTGTTAACACTTTTCTTCCTATACTTCTTCCATGATTAAAAGTAACTTAGTGAGAATACTACATCTATTTTGGAGAAGACAAAGGAACTTATTACCCTTTTAAATCTTTATTTCTTGCTTAAGGATAAGCAAGGTCTAAGTATGGGGGAATTTGATGTGATGCAAAATAGCATAAATATTTAGGGCTTTATTTACATAGTTTGTGTGTTGCATATGTTGTTTTTACTTATTATTTCTAGAATTCGGTATGTTTGATCTTGTTTTTGAGTTTTACAAGTTGTCATAGGTTTAAGACTATGCTTTTAAGGAGAAATGGGTGCAAGGAGTCAAGATGGGGCCATGGAGCAAGTAAAAGAGCAACCCAAAGCAAAGGGAGAAAGGGTGAGTCTATCACGAGTCATGCCATGGGTGCCGACGCATGAGAAAAAGGAATGGTGCCGAGTTGTGAACATTGTGATGACTCGTGATAGTGGCAGATAGTCACGAGTCATCCCCTCTATCATGAGTAGTTACCACACCTCTTCAATATGCCTTTTCACAATTACATCCCTTTGGAAGACGCATGACTTGGGACACTTAGGAGTCTAAATACTTGAATTTGACTATGATTTTGTATTAAGAACACTTAGTTTTTGTTTGAAATACTTAGTGTCATTTTAATTTTCTTTTGAAGTATCAAGTAAAAGACATTTTTAAGAGTTCAAGGAAGACATTCAAGAAAGCTACTCAATATTAAGTAATTTCCTAGAGAACATTGAAGAATTCATCAAAAAAGTTTCCTCTCCCTTTTTCTCTAAATTAGTTACTTGATCCTTGAAATGTTTTCTTGTTGTTATTTAGTTTTTGAGTCTATGTATTTTGGCTGAATTCTTGCTTATTAGAATTGCAATAATGAATTAATTTTATGAACTACATTCTTAATATGCATGAGTGATTTAATTTCAATTAAGTCTTACATTGTGTTATGTATGCTTGATCACCATATATAACTTATTAATCATTTTTTTCACAATGAGAGTTGGGGCATTTTGGTGGAAATGCACTTGAAATTACTGAAAAGTTAGGAGAGTACTTAGAGACAAGCAATCCACTTTGAGAGGTTAAAGAATTGGCATGAAACTTAATGATTTTATTTTATCTCTATAATGACATGAGAATGCTTATAGACTTTAAATTAAAATACGCTTAATTGACAATGAGAGTTGCTTTTAAGAATTATTGGTCATATTCCCTAACCATTGCATGTGTTTATATGTTGTTAACTTTTATAGTTCAGGATTAATTCTGAGTTGTAATTCTAATATGCATTGTTTATTGTTATTAATTAAAGTAATAATAAATCTTTAGTATTTTAGATTAGTTAGAATTGATCAACATTTTCTTTGATTTTGTTTGCCTATCCATCTTAGTATTTACTCAGTTAATATAAAATTTCTCCAAATTCCCTAGAGTTCGATACCCTACTTACTCTATACTTAGTCTTAAGGACTAAGGTAGTAAATTTGACCCACATCATCACCTTCTTCTTCGACGGATGAAGAAGGGGAACCCCCGAAGGAATATTCTCCTTCATTGGACTCTCTACAAGATCTACAGCTAGAGATTCTCTCGAAGCCTCCACCTCAGAAGAAGTAATAGCAACAAGATGCTCTGCTGAAGCAATAGAAGTAATGGAAGGAAGTGCCACTATAAAGGCTTTATTCGAAGGCTCAGAAGTAATGGCATCCGCCACATCAATATCAACTGAAGATGTCACATCCCAACCTTATAAGATACGACGGTCCTAGAACATGGGGAGACATAAGGTCACCCACGCCCGTAGAACCCATTTACATATAAAAAACATGCCTAGGATCTTACCGAACCTTCTTCATTAACTCATTTAAAACATTTAGATAAATACCATAATTTGCGGAAGACTTAAAGTAAATCGTTACATATAAAATCCATAGGGAAAATAATATAAATCTCTATAATATCAATTAACATTCCTGGAGCATTTAAAGACATGACTTCATAAACATAGTATTATTGATAGCTCAGACAAGGAATTCCCCAAGCAAAGTAGAATGCTTGAGCCATCATCTTACCTCCTCACATTTGCTCACCTAGAACCACACAAGGAAAAAGGGTGAGATAGATGATCTCAATGAGTAAACAAAAAGGCACATACATTATCACACATTCCTTAAAAAGGAAACACATAGCTTATACACATAGTTCATGGTTTATAACTCATGAATCAGGTTGCAATTTAAGCAAGGGTTCAATTTAGCAAGTTTGCAGAAATCACACTTATAACACTTATAGAGTGAAGACTATACTTAATTCACTCTAAACACATAGAGGAGAGGTGGCCTTTGCCAAATTCCAACTCCCATCACTTAGAAGGCATGAAACTTATTAGGCTCCACGACTAGAATTGCCCTTTCTAGTTAAGGTGGATACACTGCCCCTATCCATCAGGTTAAGACCATGTGCACAGGTTTCGATGATTACCCGCATCAGCATGAGGATTCTGCATAAGGGTAAAGGTACCATAGCTAGAGCTATTGGTAAACACAATTAACAATATCACATAAGGCAACAATAACATGTATTTCAATAACAATAGTGGTTTGGCTTTCAACAATAATACAATGAAAGTGTAGTTCTAAAAAGAATATAAGTTAGGGTGTCATTCACAAAAGGTTCTCATTGGATAAACAAAATAGTTTTGGACCAAATGTCCTTTGGCAACCCAAGCTTAACAAGAAATCATAAAATTTAAAATAGAAAGAACTTAGGTTTCAAAGATCACAAAGGTTCACGTATCAATATCACATTCTTGTAACACAACAAAATGTTGTTTACACTTATAACATGAATACGATGTTTACTCATACTTGTAGCATGAACATAGTGTTTACTCACCTTGGGGTTCCTTTGCTCCTAGTACTCGTAGTCCCTTTTGCACTTCTAAGGCTCCTCAAACTCTAACATAATATTTGATTTAATACTTAGTATTTTATTTACTTATGATGTTCCTATCCCATAACTACCCATAAACATATAGCATACACATTCGAGTTCACTCATAGGTGTACTCATCACTTACACATAACACGTTGACTTATAAGTCTTGCATACTTAGGCCTTATAGGCTCACATGAAAACATATTGCAATCATATCAATACCTTTTTAAGGTCATTACATTATCATTACCCCAATATCAATTCACTTGTCAATTATCTTAGTTCACTTTACACTTCCATACATGTCAACTTAACAATTAATCCTTCAAACATCGTGCTTAAATCTTGTGATCCCTTTTACTTCATTAACTCATAATCATATATTCATCATCAAGTCATCATGACATCTAGTTCCAAATTCCTCAATCACATTTGCATTCTAACCACAATACAAGGTTAAGATACCTTAAGTATACCTTAAGTATACCATAATGCATTTAGCTCATCTAGGATCATACCTTCAACTAACATGCAATTTTATCATCTATTATACATAGATACATGTCAACATTCACCAAGACACATCACATAAAATTTATAAACATTTGGACACAATTGTTCATGTAGGTCGAATGCATCATTAAGGTGAAAACCAAATTCTTCTTCTTTTCGTGCTTTCCGTCTATTTCAGAAATATATAAAAACATAGTTTGAACTAAGATTTTTCACGTAAACATAACAAAAATCATTTTAGAACTTAAATCCATAAGAATCGGCCACCATTGGTGCCACTAATATATATAAATTCAATCTTTTGCATTATAGTGTACAAAACATGAGTTTTCTTGTTTTCGGTATTTTTCGGTCATTTCAAAAATATGCAAACAGGTTGTTCAAACCATTATTTTTCATTCAATCATTGAAAATATCAGTTTAGAATACATTCCTTCACAAATCGGCAGCCATAGATAGGGTTTATACAAAAAAAATTCTAAGTTCAAAGGCTTAGGTGAAAAATCATGAGTTTCCGCGCTTTCCGCGCATTTCGTTTATTTCAGCGATAAACAGACACATGATTCAAGTCATTATTTTTCATCTAAACAAAACAAATATCATATTAGAACATCAATTCACACAAATCAGCAGCCATGTATTCATGAAAGAATAAAATTTTCCAATTTCCAAATCCTAACACAAAAACCTTAAATTCCTTTGTTTTTCGAAACTTTTCGGTCATCGCAAAAATATGCAGAAATATTATTTCATGCAATATTTTTCATCAAAACAAATCAAAAATTAGTTTAGAATGCAAACAAGTAAAAATCTCCTGCCCCTTCCCCCTCCCCCCCCCCCCCCCCCCCCCAATGATGTTTATGCAATAAAATTGTGATTTTAAGTTATAGAAATCACCTTTGGAGAAATCTTGCAGAAAGAGTCGTGTTGTCGGTAGAAAATAAATTTTCTCTCCCAAAAATTCACTCAAACAGAATTGAATCTGTAGAAATCAGTAATGAAACAGTTTAAAATAATTTTTCCATAATTTATTTCATAGAAAACAGTTTAGAAAGCGAAAGATAATAAAAACTTACGATTACGGTCACGAAATCGCGAAACGGTAAAGTGTTTTCGATATTTCGGTAGAGAGAATTACTTTGAGAGGTTTTTCTGCCAGAATACAGAAAGAATAAGGGAATGGCTGCTGAAAACCTTTGTTTGGCCGAAAATTAGAATATATATTAGGGTTGGAGTGGAATTTCCACTTTTACCCTTAATGAATTAGGTTATGAGCATTTTTGTGTAGTGGGCTTTTGGGTATTTGGGCTTTTTCTTTAAAAATTTCGGCTGAAAGGATTTAAAATGAAAATAATATTTTTCCTTTTAATTCTGGAATATTTCCCTCAAAAATATTTATTTAAAAATATTTTAAAAATACCCATAAAATTATTTCATGCTTAAAAATTGTTTTATGCATGAAAATTCATTTTATTTAAAATAAATTCTTTTATTCAAATGCACTTCATGTAAATCATTTATTTCACATTGGCAACACATATTATGCATATTAAAATAAATTTAATATGCCACATACTCATCAATCACTTAGATCACAAATTTTCACACAAGCACACACTTAACCTTATAGATTCTAATTTGAGCAATTTATCACAAAAATTCCTAGGGTGGGTGTGGGTTGTTACAGAAGAATAAAAGAACAAAAATTATAAGTGGATGAAAAAATGCAGCAAAAATAAAAATAATGAAGAAAATGAAAGGGATTTTGTAACAACCCATATCTACTCTAGGAGTTTTCGTGACAAATTGCTTGAATTTAGAGTTATTATGACAAAATATTTGATTTTATGAAAATTCATGTGTGACGTGATTTATGAGTTTGGAGCATGTTAAATTAATTTTAATATGCCTAATATGAATTATTATTGTGAAATAAATGATTTGAATAAAATGTATTAGCATGAAACAATTTATTTTTCGTAAAATAAATTTTTATGTAAAAAGGCGATTTTTAAGCATAAAATAATTTTAAGAGTATTTTTAAAATATTTTTAAATAAATATTTTGAGGGAAAATTTTAATGAAAATAATAAGAAAAACATTTTATTTTTTAACTAACTATAATCAGCCCTAAATTAATTAAAAAGCCTAAATACCCAAAAGTCCACTACACTAAAACACTCCTAACCTAGCTCATTAAGGGCAAACTTGGAAATTGCATCCCAAAACCCTAATATATAATGAAAATTTCGGCCAGCACTCTCATTCCAGCAGCCATCACTCCATTTTTCTGTATCTTGGCAGAAAAATTCTCTCAAAATATTTCTCTCAACCAAAATTAAGAAAATACCTTTCAGTTTCGCGATTTCTTGACCATAATCGTAAGTTTTTCTTCTCTTTCATTTTCTAAACTGATTTCTATATGGGAAAATTATTTTGAACTGGTTCATTACTGATTTTTACAGATCTAATTCTGTTTGGGTGAGTTTTTGGGAGAGAAAATCTAATTTATACCGAAAACACAAATCTTTCCGCAAGATTTCTCTAGAGGTGAATTATATAACTTAAAATCACAATTTTTATGCATAAACATCACTAGAGGGAGGCGATTTGTGCATCATTGTTTTCTAAAGTGATTTTTGATTTGTTTGGATGAAAAATATTGGATCAAATAATATTTCTGCATATTTCTGTGATGACCAGAATGTTTCAAAAAATAAAGGAATTCAAGGTTTTTATGCTAGAACTTATAAGTTAGAAAATTCTATTATTATTTCAACATGTGGCTACCAATTTGTATATGATTGGATTGTAAACTGATATTTGTTTTGTTTGGATGAGAAAGAATGATTTAAATCATGTGTTTGTATATTACTGTAATGAGCGGAAAGCGCAAAAACTCATGATTTTCACCCTAAGCCTTGAAACTTGGAATTTTCTTGCATAATTACTATCTATGGCTGCCGAATCATGTATGGACATGTTCTAAATTGATATTTGCTGTGATTGAATGAAAAATAATAGTTTAAACAACCTGTTTACATATTTTTAAAATGACCAAAAAATACCGAAAATAAAAAAACTCATGGTTTTATACTCTATAATTCAAAAGTTGAATTTTTATGTATGAACAACACCAAGTGTGGCCAATTTATATGAATTAAAATTCTAAAATGATTTTTGTTGTGTTTACATGAAAAATCTTGGTTCAAACCATGTTTTTTCATATTTCTGAAATAGACGAAAAGAAAGAAAATTTAAATTCTTCCTTTGGTGATGCATTCGGCCTACCTTAATATTCTTGTCCCAATGTTTGTAATCTTTATGTGATGTGTTTTGATGATTATTGATGCGTATGTATGTATAAGAAATGATAACATTTCATGTTAGTTGAAGGTATGACCTTAGATAAGCTTAAAGGCATTTTGGTATACTTAAGGTATACTTAAGGTATCTTAACCTTATATTGTGATTAGAATGCAAATGTGATTGAGAAACATGGAACTAGATGTTATGATGACTTGATAATAAATACATGGTTTTGAGTTGATGAAGTGACAATTGTATAAAAAGGATTATAAGAGTTAAGCATGATACTTGAAAGGTTAGTTGTTAAGTGACATGTATAGAAGTGTAAAGTGTATTAAGATGATTGTAAAAGTGAATGGATATTGAGGAAATAATATTATGATGACCTTCGAAAGGTATTGACATGATTGTGATGTGTTTTCATGTGAGCCTATAAGGCCTAAGTATGCAAGACTTTTAAAGTCAATGTGTTATGTGCAAGTGACGAGTACACCTATATCTGAACTCTAAGTGTATGTGTATGCTATTTGTGCATGGGATAGTTATGGGATAGGAGCATCATGAGTAAATAAATACTAAGTATTAAATTAAATATTATATTAGAGTTTGAGGAGCTTTAGAAGTCCAAGGGCTATGTGAATTAGGAGCAAAGGAACCATAAGGTGAGTAAACTCTATATTCCTGCTTCCAGTGTGAGTAAACACTGTATTCATGCTATAAGCGTGAGTAACAATATGTTTTGTTACAAATATATGATATCATGTTATGTGTGCCCTTGACATTCTTGAAACCCAAGTCCATCCCATTCTAAAATGAATTTCTATGATTTTCTTGTTAAGCTTGGGTTGCCAAAGGACAATTAGTCCAAACCATTTTTGTTTATCCAATGATAATTCCTTTGTGATTATTGCCCTAACTTATATTCTTTCTGGAACTACATTATTCTTATATCTTTTGTTCAAAACAATAAACTGCTATTGCTATTGGGATACATGTTATTGATGGCTTAAATGTTATTGTTATATATGATTACCATTAGCTCTTGCTATGGTACCTTTAACCTTTTTTTATGCAGAAATCCTCGTACTGATGCGAGTAATCATCGGCTATGTGCTCCTCGTACCGATGCGAGTAATTATCGGCTATATGTTAGAGTGATTATTGCAATAGCCTTCACTCTATGTGTTATGTGTTCGAGTGATTATGGCAATAGCCTTCACTATATGTGTTCGAGTGATTACGGCAGTAGCCTTCACTCTATGTGTTATAAGTGTGATTTCTGCGAACCTTTCTAAATTACCAACTATGAATCATGAACTATAAGTTATGAGCTATGAACCCTTTCTAAGGGATATGTGTTATTGTACAATCCCTATTGTTTACTTATTGAGATCATTTATCTCACCCTTTTTCCCTTGTGTGGTTCCAGGTGAGCATTATGAGGAGGCAAGGTGATGGCTCAACCATCCTACTTCGTTTGGGGAATTCCTTGTCCAAGAAAATTAGTTTAATATGTCATGAAGAGTTATCCTTAGACGCTTCAAAAATATTCATTTTTGGATGTTTATTTTGAAATGTTATCCTTCAAGGTTTTAATTGAATTCTAAATATTATTTTCTCATGGATTATGTTTAAAGTATATTTTAATTATGCTTCCGCAACTTAAGGTTTTCAAAAAAAAAAAAAAAAGGTTTATTTAAGTTAATGTAAGAGGTTTTTGGTACTATCCTAGGCAGTATTTGTATAAGTATAAGTGTGTTCTATGGACGTGGGTGACCTTATGTCTCCCCATGTTCTAGGACCGTCATGTCTCCAAAGTTGGGATGTGACAGATTTGCCTCTAAAAATGAAGTTCCTTCCCCCAACCACCATTTTGACAAGCAAAGGAAAAGATCTAAAGTACCAATAAATTAGGAAAAGAAATCTTTCTCTCCGTAACAAATTTCTCCCAAACCTCCACCTCCTCAACACTAGGAGGCTTCCTATGCACAACACTTTTGGAACACCCCAGATGAGCCTTCTTAATCACCCTAGAATCCACAATAGATGATGGAAAAGGGAAAAGAGGAAGACAGAGATTACCTTCCCCCACTTCAATCTCTAGGGCATTGAAGTTCTCCACCAGTTGAGCTAAACGAGCCTTAAACTCAGTGTTGAAAGCATTTGTTAGGGCCTTCTCTAAATCCTCTAGTTGCTCTGCCCTTTGAGAAATATATGCAACAATATCAAAAATGTTAGGCACTAGTGGACCATTGGTCTTCAACATCGGAGGAGGAGGTGGAAGCATCTCTTTTCCTTTACTATAAGCTGGAGGAGGTGGAGGAGGGGCAGCCCTACTCGACCCAGAGATCAAGATCCCTCTCTAAGTTGCAGGCTTAGTAGTGAAGGCAATAGAAGATGAAGGTGGAGGAATGATTCTCTACAAGACATGAATAAAAGGGTTAAAAGCCTTAATGAGCCTCTTTCGAATAATACAACTTACTTTTATGTCCTTCATACTCACTTGAACTTTCTCCATCTAAACGACTAGACCCTACTTAGTAGGAACATGCTTCGCTGGTCTCTCTTTATTTGCCTTTGAAGGCTTAGCACCAAAATCAAAAGAGACGTGAATGCAAAGCTTCCTAGTACGAGGGTTAAGAATGGGGAGTTGAGCTATTTTGGAGAAGATCCTAAGAGAGACTCCCTCTATCTTCTTCAAAATATCCTAATAATGGTCAGGATTCTTCTCCTCCACTGTAATCAAGACAAAAAAAAAGAAATCAATAACCCAAGTGAACAACTTGTCGTCTCTCACTAGTGATAAGAAAGAAACATGGAAGTAAAAAATTACCTCAGACATCCCTCAACAAAAGCTTAGGAGTAGGAGATCCATAGATGTCCTTCATATGGATTGAGCCTCCCATCTTTTTTGCATCATAGACAATGCCTTAGAAGATAATAGTCCTTAAATCTCTCTTTTCATCATTTGTGAGCCTATCGAGC
Source organism: Reutealis trisperma (assembly GCA_947687605.1). Lineage (NCBI taxonomy): Eukaryota > Viridiplantae > Streptophyta > Magnoliopsida > Malpighiales > Euphorbiaceae > Reutealis > Reutealis trisperma. The sequence goes on along the minus strand of CANTUT010001063.1, from coordinate 84,608 downwards.
CAATCTGATAGGCCCTCAGTCAGACAAAAAAATTGACCAGAGAAGCCAAACCCTAGAGATTTATCGCCCAGGCTGTCAATAACATCTACCAAGCTAAATTTGCTTTTCTAATCTTTCACCTTATTCTCTTTCCCCAAAAATGGATTTTGATCCTGCCTAGCAGAGGTCATGTACACCCCCAGGTGACCTCTAGGCACTTTGAATTCTATAGAAGCACTGGAATAATAGAGCAGTAGGGTGGATACCACAGGAAAAGTAAAGAACTTTGAAGAGATGTATATCCTTTATTAAGTTGGAAGTCAACATCATGGGATTCACTTTGAAGTAGTTAAAACACTCTACTTTGAAGTTGATCGAAGGAAAGAGGAGACCAGCCTCCAGTTGATGGTAGAAGACAACATAATGGCGATTATCTTTTGGGCATGAATAAACCCTTTCATGAGTTTGAGCGTGATGGAACAAGAATCGGTCACTATTCTCTAAGTTCTCATTAAAGACAAGAAACTCAAAGGTTTTACCAAGGGGCATAATCTCACCCCACTCCTCCTTAAGGATTTTCCAATACTGAGTGGAGCTTACTTGAGCTCTCCTAGGAACATTCTCTTTCCTTTGAGCCATTATAATAGAGAAAAAAGAAAGGAAAACACTTAAAGGTTAATGAAATAAGGAGAATTAGGGCACAAAGAGAATAAGAAACCAGAAAATTAAAGAAAATGAACAGGAGCTCTAAAGTGAAGAATCAAAGGGATAAAAATAGGGGAGCCTCCTCAATAACCATCACCCTAATAATTAGGGACATTAAAAGGCAATTTAAAATTTAAAATTTATGAAAAACTGTACTAGTTACAAAGACACATGGCAAGGCAAGAAGACAAAGTGATGTGCATTTAATGCATGTTTCTGTCAGCTATCCATCCATTAAATGATTTTGTGACTCCTCACCTACCCTACATAGGCCATATAGGTAAAGGTACCTTCAGCCAATGAGGTCCATTTGCCCTAGCAAAAGCCCTTATCTAATGAAAATGATTCAACTGAGTAAAAATTCAATGCCCAGTGAAGTGCTTCGAGCCTACAAAGCCCACCTTCTTCGAAGAGCGTCTGCCAAAGCTCATTGGATGAAAGGATGTATTCATCCTTAATGACAACAAAGATACTTGCAATTTATTCTCATCCCAAGGATAGCATAGCCATGGAAACTATTTTGCTGAAGGCTTGATCCTTCTTCTTTGCCTCAACAAAATAAGGGGCCTCTGATGAGGGACAAAAATAGCTCATTAACTTTATGGGCTCTAAGGGTAGAAGGCCCATATGCACCTCAAGTCCCAAAACTCAAGAAGAGAAGTCCAAGCCTATTAAGAAAGGCCTAAGTGTAAACAAAGTAGAATGACTCAATAACCCCAATGCCCTGGCAAAGACTTCTAATGGACTTTGCCTTACTTCTGCTACAAACAGCTTCCTAGGCAAGCCAACTTTTGTATGGTTAGGAGTTCTTAGTATAGATGTCACATCAGCTGACAGACAAGCACTCTAATTAGGTGGGTCATCCCATATCCTAACATAACCCTTACCAAACACCTCTCTAAGGACAAGATAAGCACCATATGCCTACTACCCCTACACCTACCACATCAATCAATAGGGCTCACTATCAAAGAACACTTTTTCTTATGAAAAGGTGATAGTTTTATCCCATGCAAAGCCATATAAGAGGGAGGAATCAATGTAGAATTAAGGTAGATTGATCTCTGCACCCTCTCACCTCCCTTCTCTCATAAAAAAATATATTTTAACTAGAGGAAAGAAACTCTTTTCCTTTGATCATCGGTCAAAGCTCTTACTGACTTGAGCATCAGAGGCTCTTCACCAAGCACAAGGCCTGGCTCCCTCCAAACCTATTTTCTCTCTTTGCAAATTATTTCCTCAAGGCCTAATCTAGAAGGTCTAGCCCATTATATCTTGTTTGATCTTGCATCAATCAATTCCTATAGCAAATAACATGGAAAATGAGATTTCAAAGTCAGGGCAAATGAATGATTAGTCTTTTAGGTGATTATCCTTCCCCTTGTTTACATAGAGATTTTGAATCACTTGGAATTTACAGTTATGATGCTTGTTTATTCAATTATTAACATAGGTTTGAAAAAACAAAAAACTAATGGAAGCGATTGTAACAATAATAAAAGAGATCAATACCTTTTATATGTCATATCCTTGGTCACTTAATTTGGCAGCTCAAACTTTGATTAGTAAACCTACATAAATATAAAGCTTTCTTCATTTCCTTAACATACACCATAAACCATAAAACTTCTCTTTCTCCATTCTTACATCAAGTGCAAGAGTGTGACATACCGACAACCTGCTACCTATTACAAATGAGTTGATTTTGCATAAAATTTATATAATAAATTGATTTGAATATCAAAAACTAATATGATATGATAAGAAGCATATAAGAATGGAAAATTTTCTAAATGTAATAGAAAACCTATTAATGAAAACAATGTAAAATCAAAAGAAAGGCAATATAATTCCTTCTTAGTAGACAACTGCTGATAAGACAAAACAAAGAAGAAATAGGCTCATAACATAATGATATATGCTGATCTATATCAAAGAAAAAAATAGCAATGAAGAGAAAGGATCCTATGCTCTGTAGTCTCCCTAGTTATGCACATTCCTAGGTTATGAAACCTATAATATCCTCTATAGTTTTAAACATATATTCTAATACCATCTTTAACACACCTCGACTCTAATGGTTGTGAACCCTTAATTTTACACCTTCTAATATGTGTTTGAACCTTAGAAACACTTAGGCTGGGTAAATAAACCTTCAAAAGTCAAAAACTCTCAAAATGGGAAAATCAAAATATTTATTTTTTGGCATTTGAACCCTTTCAAATCATTCAAGAATAAGTAATGAGTACAATGCAACTGGAATTGTGAAAAACGGACAAGAAAAGAGCAAGAACAGGCCAAAACAGCAAAATGGACCAAAACAGACCCGCTGTCGCAAAGGGCTGCAGCATTGCCACAAAGGCCTTTGCGGTGCAGCAGTGCCACAAAGAGCTATATGAAAACTTTGGCAAAAATCCAATTTTTTGCAATCCCATATTAAATATGAACAGCTTTTATGCTTTAACTCTCCCTCTATATATTGAGGACCTCTCCACACTTCAAGACACCAGCTTCTAGAGGTTGAAAAGCAATAACTTCAGGCAAACTGCTTTGCATTTGCTCCTTGCTTCCCAAAGCGAGTGAGGGGGTTGCTCCTTGATTCCTACCCGACTAGTTTAAGGCTTTCCACCACCCACCTATTCGAGGCAAGTCCCTTGCCCAACGCTCATGTCCGCCGCACAAGGCTAGCCGTCGCCCGCCGCCTAAAGCTAGTTGCCGCCCGCTGTTCAAGGCTATTAGCCATCTGCTGAGGCTAGTAGCCACCTACCATCCGAGGCTAGCAGCCACCTACATTCCAAGGCTAGCTACTGCCTACCAAAGCTAGCAATCACCTGCCATCCAAAGCTAGCCACCGCCTACCATCCGGAGCTAGCTGCCACCTACCGTTCGCCATCCTAACTAGCCGCCGCTCGCCTTTTGAAATTAGCTATCGCCAGGCATCTGAGGTAAGCTTCTTTTTCTTTAATTTTCTTTTGTTTAAATTTTCTTGCCTCTTTTAGGTAGTTAATTAAATTGATTCATCTAGGTTGCTAGCTAATCAATTCGATAATCAATTAAATTATTTAATTAACTCAACCCTCTTTTAATCAATCAATCAAAACATGATAAAGTGGCTATGCTAAACTAACCCCTTCACAAGAAGGGAGAACTGTATGGGTTCTGATTCCCATTCAAAGGGATATGTAGGCATGCTTGGTTCAGGCATCGAATCTAAATAAACCAACTCTCCCCCTATCACCTTCTTCACTTACTATTATTTTGTTTTCCTTTACTTAGTTACTAGGTTTAGTTTGGGGAATGTGTGACTTTCCTAGAACCCATAAGGGCTAGAGGAGGTATCCCTTAAGTTTGGATTTATTGTAATATTGACTCTCTTTTATTTTGAATTTTAATTATGTATAAACTTTATGGATTGAATGTCATGCATATTATAAATTGTTCATGCATTTTAATTTGTTCATGAAATATATTTTAAGTGACTCTTATATTAATTGGCCAAACTTGTTTTGTTCAAACAAACTGAAAACCTAGTTCCCAAATCATCTTTGGTTTCAAGACTAATAATCTTTTCCCTTTAGGTAATAATTAAAGTCAAATGGGTTTTTCCCTTATATTTTTCTAAATAAAAATAAATTAAGGTGGCAACTCTAAGAAATAATTTTCAAACCTATCAAAGATAAGCCCAAGGGCTTCCTTATGAGTTCTTTCCCAAATGAGCATTTTGATTCCCTTTAGCGAATCAAACTGGTGCTTGGGTGAGGCCTCACAGATGGCGACTCCACTAGTGACTCACTTTCTTTTAATAAAGGAAAAAAATAAGTGTACTACTAATTGGTTTAAAAAGAGTTTAGTCTTTTAATATGATTGTGACTTTGCATGCATCACTTACATAAGCTCTTTGCCATCCAACCTAGTTTTAGAAAAATAATGGATAGTGAGTAACATTGAGTGGGTAACCCTCCTTAGGTCTATTCGCCGATGGTAAAATTATTCACTCCATAATGAATTCTTTGATCCTTTCAAAGGTGTAACTGTGAACTCTTAAAATTACACCTCCAGTCGACCGTCTTTCAGTTACAAACCCGTAAAATCAAACTGAGCTTGAATCAAAACTAAAATGGACCCGAAACAGATAGAAAAGCAGGAAACAGGTCGAACCAGCTTATTAGTGTGCGAGAGGTGGCACGAAATACATACCGGTGGTGCGGATGGCACACCTGACGTGTTGCCCAAACGTCCGGCGTGTCGTCAGTGACCTGCCGATGCCGCCGTTCATACCGCCAGTGCCTCCTTAGTAGCTCTATAAATAGTGCCTCATTCAGGCTCATTTGACACAGATTCCAAAGCAGAAACTCTCTTATACTAATATACTTGTTGTTCAAAGAGCTGTTGTTTCAAATTCAATTTCAATTTACATTCATTATGCTATTTTGCTAATCTTTTGCTATTAAGATTCAAATTATGGGTTTTGAATATAAGGTGGAGTTGAAATCCGGAGCTAAGCTCGTTCCATTCATCCGAAAGACAAGAAAAGCAAAGGTATAATCTTCTTTCCATTCTCAAGATTCTAAAATCATATCTAAAATCCTCTTTAAGTCTAAACAGAAAAGATCTAAAATTTATTAATTTAAGAATCATAATTAAATTAATAAACAAACCAACACTTTTTTCCAGAACCCCTCCTTCGCAAAATGGAAGAATTGCGTGGGGTTTGATTCCTATTCAATAGGATACGCAGGCTGCCATTCTAAAAATGCATCAACTCCAAAATCTTTTTATTAACATTTTTTCCCTTTTACTTTAATTTATTTATATTAATCTTTTATTTCTAATTCCGAGTTAACTTAGTTAAGGAATGTGTGCTTTTCCTAATACCCATAAGGGCTAGAGGAAATATCCTCTTATTTTATTCGTTTTGATATTGTAATAATTAAGTAGGATTTATTTTGCTTATTTATCTATAATTGTCATTTCATCTTACCATATATATCTATTTCATGCATCATGATATTTCTATTCATGCATAAACGAAAATTTATTTTTTTAAGAGTTATTTTGCATTTTTTAGCCAAACTAAAGAAAATCATATTTTCTCAATTGTGTAATTACCAAAACCTGATCCCCGAGCCCTCTTTGGTCACTCATGGATTAGTGCATTTTCCATTGGGATAAATCAAATATTTTGTGGAGTTAATCATGTTGGGTTTTCTTTAATTTTCCCAATTAAAATAAGTAAATTAAAGTGGCGACTCACTTTCACAACTTTAAAATCACAAAAATCAATTTTCTAAACTCACAGCGAGTTTCAATCATGGAGTTTCTCCTGAAGAGCATTTCAATTCCTCAGCGGATCGGACCGGTGCTCAGGCGAGGCCTCACAGTAATGAGTATGCATGTAATATTGGACTTATGCGAGGCTCCTTGACTCACATGTGGTTATGTATGTTGCTACTCTAGTGTGACGACTACCCAAATCAAGCCACCCTTTCCTTTTCATGTAATGAACTTAGATTCTGGCCTTAGGTTATATGTACCATGATTAAAATCTTACATCTTTGCATTCTCATGAAATGTTTTCCTCATGCATATATGCATCCATATTGTTAACAAAACATGCATTCATCTTAAGTCTAAGTCAAACCTTGAACTAAAAAAGGGTCAAACATTCTTATCTCCATTCAAACATCTCCCCCATAAACACTCTCACCTATATCCCATCACCCTATCCAAATACCCTTATACCATCACCCTAAACCTTTGGCCTAAACACCATTATCCTTAACCTAAAGCCCTAACCTCCATCCAAACACCTTCGCCTCCACAAACCTAAAACCATCACCCTAACCTTTAATCTTAAACACCTCACCCTAGTCTTACCCTAAATACCTTGCCCTTGCCTTATCCTAAACACCAAACACCCGAACCTCACACCTCAAATGTAAACCTAAAGCACCTTTAACCTTTGGATCTTAAGCCATAAACCCACAACCCTAAGACCCATATCCAACCCTAAAAACCCTGCTACTTGACCATAAGCCTAACCCATAGCCCCTACCCTTATCCAAAACTAGACACCTTAAGTTCTCCATGCCAAAACCATTATCTTAATCCTATCCATTGTTTAAAATCAAACCCATTATCCTTAAGCCCAACACCCGTGGCCCATCACCTTTCAAAACTAGTTTGTTACTCTTAAGCCTAATAACTTTGGCCCAACACACTACCTTAAACCCAATACCTTTGATCTTACCCTAAGCTCAAAATATTTGCCCCATCATACCTTAAGCCCAAAAAAAAAATGGTTGGCCTATGATATAATAGGAAGTCTTTTCTCTTAGGATCTACATGATTATACCTTCATCACCTTTTCTATCCCATGCCCATCACTTGCCTTATTGCTTTGGTTTAAAGGTACCAATGGCCAACTAGTTTAACATGGCTTCCCTTACCACACTTGTGATCAAAGTCCTTAAGAAGCAAGAAGAGCATTTCCAAGCTATCTTAACTGCTCAACTAGCCTAATTTAAGGAATAAAGGCAATTCATCATTAAGGAAGTTTGAGCTATGATTAACTAGGCCAACCTTTAGCATCTTAACCTAAACCTTATCTTGAACCAGACTAATCTTAGCCCAAATTTGAGCCAAACCAACCCATATCTAAACTAAGGTGGGGAAGTTTTCTCTTATTTAGACATAAGATTACTCATGGAAAAACTTGAAGCCATCGAAAGAACCATCAAAACCCTAAAGCACCACAATGATCTAATTGATGTGGACAGTTTAACCTTATTTCCTAATGCCAAGCTTCCTCCTAAATTGAAAATGCCTGAACTAGAGAGATTTGATGGAACCACTTGCCTTAAGACTCATTTGAAGATATATGTAGGGGTAATGAAACCTTTGGGAATTAGCGATGAGCTCCTTACTCAACTGTTCCAATAATCACTAACCAGTGCTACCAGGAAATGGTTCTTTTCACTAGACAAAAGCAAGAAAAGGACATGGGATAATATCTACTGTGCCTTTGTCGAACAATATCATTATAATAGTAAAATGGATGTCACTAGGCATGACTTGGAAACTACTAAGCAGCTTCCAAAGGAGTCCTACTCCATATTCCTTACAAGGTGGAGAGCTAAAGCTACTCAAATGGTAAATAGACCAACCGAGTAAGAACAAGTCGACATCTTTGTCAAGAATCTACTTCCAACCTACCGAGCCCACTTGTTAACCCAATACCTACCCACTTTCAAAGTTTTGGTTACAACTGCATCAAAGGTTGAAGATTGCATCTAAAGTGCATCATTTCAACCTAAATTGCTCACCACCAACCCGAGCAGTGATGAAGAACCCAAACCCAATTCAACCCCGCCTTACCTCAGCCCCAAGTGGCATGACATGGAAGAGTTTAAGCTCAGCTAATCTAACCTATCTGAGATTGAAATCCAAGTTTGAGTTTGAGTCTAAGTCCAAATCTCAAAGTTTGAGTATAAATTCGAGTATGGGTCTGTCAATTTATTTTCCTTTTCGAGTATTTTCGTCAATCATATTAGTTCGCTTTTTGTTATCTTGTAATAAAATTTTCCATTGCAATAAAACATCCATATTTATTTGTGCACTTGTCTTTTCCTATTTTAAACATGGATGAGCTTTGAAAAAAAAAAGAGAACAAAATAATAATAATAAAAATAAAAAAAAGAGAGAGAAAAATGAACAGTCAATTAAATCCACCACAACTAGCATATATTAGGAATTGAGGTGCCATCAACAATTGTTTTGCCAGCTACTAACCAAAGTAAGTTAAGAAATAGACCTTTCATCAAATATTTAAAGCACGAAATCAAATGATACACTTCAATAAGGGGAACAAGATTCATCAAATCAAAATTCAAAAGTTAAAGCCCCTCAAAATGAAGGAAAGCAGCAAATCAAGATGGAATATTTTCTCCCAAACTTCATTAATCTAAGCTTGCTAAGTTGAAAACCTGAAAGGGAGGCTTAGGCAAAAGTTAGAGCTAAAAAAAAAAAAGAAAAAAAAAAAAAAAAAAAAAGAAAGCTCATCCTAGTTATCTTCCTTCATATCATTCAAAGTTTGTCAAATCAGGTTCAATCAATCTATCTCATCTCATATCTTTAAAGTCGTCCTTCCTCACTAGAGGCTCATTCTCTAAAGTGATATTGTCTTCTACGCCCTTATCTCACAGTGGGGGTATGTCTTTTTAGGTCATCATCATCTTTTGTTAATTCATCTCGTTGCTTAGCTCAAAGAACTTAGGCACAATCTCTCACATTGCTAGTCTGTTATGGTCCTATCTCTCATTGGGAGCATGAACCCCAAGTTATCTTTTCTCATTAGTCCTTCAACCGCTCCTTAGGGCACTTCCTTTCATCCAGTCTGTTATTTATATTCAAGCCAATAAAGTGTCACTCTAAATGTCTCTTCAATCTTAAAACAATAAGGTTAGCTTGGCTTGTTCTTTTCCATGAATTAGGCTACAAACAGCAAAATCATATAACCTCCCTGATCCTTTAAACCATTCCCAAACTTCATAATGTACAATCCCAAGCTTCATTGGAAAAATCATACCAACCTTTCAAGCTTAAACCTCATAACTCAAGCCTCATACCACCATTTCCTTAGCAAAGTCTTATCTTCTCCTAAAAGCCAAAACCAAAGATCCTAAGTTTTTCAAGACTCATCATCCTTAAAAGCAGCTTTCTCTAGCACAACCAAAATCAAGTTATGTGTTGCAAAGCTTAAAAAAGGCTCGAACCACTCAAAGCCTAGTCATTCCATGTCTTGTTGGCAAAATCTCATCATTCTTGAAAAAAAAAAAAAAAGCCTCCTTGGCAAATTACGTCACCCATAAAGTCCAATTGAGTTAAGGCCTATTAACCGTATGATGGGCAAGAAAATCAAATGTGACTATAACAAAGGGCAAATCGTTATCCATGAGCCTACGGTATCCTTATAACCAAAGCCTGGAACACCATACCTGAGATAAAAGCAACCATCTTCCAAAGAGGTCTAAAGCATCCTTAACTAAAGCCTTTAAGCCTTTAAACCTTCACCTTAAAGCCTAAACCAAAAAAAAAAAAAAATTCACGCAAAAGCCTTCACCCTGAAGCCTAAACCTAAAAGCCTTTACCATGAAGTCCATTCACAAAAACCTTCATTTATGAAGACCATTGTCTCCTCCAAGGCCAAATCTGACCAAGCCTTCCCCAACTAATTTCTTAGCTTGACCTTTCCTTTTAAGCCAGACCTAATCGAGCCTAAGGCAGAACTTGATCGAGTCTTCCAAATAAACTCCCCAAAGGTTGTAACCCAACTAAGCCTTCCACATAAACATCTCCGAGGATAAGCCCCATAAGCTGACCTTCCCCAAACCTTCCAATGACCTAAGCCTTCTAATCAAGCTCTCCAACTCAGCCTTAAACCAAAACTTCTCCAAAGTCAGACCTATCTAAACTGAATAGCTCGATCTTTTCCAAGACCACACCTTGCTTGACTTTCCAGAATGACTTTTTCCTAGGCTGAACTGATAGCCATTGACCAACCAGCCTCATACCTGACATGCCCATCTTCACCTTTGGGCTAACCAATCAACCAAATGACCAAATCAAATTCCTCTATCATTCTAAAGTGGGGGCACATCCCTTCCAAATATTCACCTTTCTAAAATTGGGGGCATCTGTCTCCCAAAGATCAACACTTTTATATCAAGACTGACCCTTCATAGGTTCAAGGTATCAGATCATTGCATAATTATCTAGCATCTTTGCATTGAACAGGATCATGAATCAAGGCAAATCGTCAAATTCTTGAAGAAAGACAGGGCCATCTTTTTTCCTACCACACAAAATCATCATCATCATTCCTACTAGACAAGATCATCATCATCATTCCTACCAGACAGGATCACCACTTCATTGATTCCTATCAGATAGGATCATCATCATCATTCCTACCAGATAGAATCATCATCATTATTCCTACTAGATAGGATCACCACTTCATCGATTCCTACCAGACAAGGTCATCTTCAAGCCTACCAGACAAGATCACCACTTTGTTGATTCCTACCAGACAGGGTCACCCTCAATCTTACCAGACAAGATCATCATCATCATTCCTACTAGACAGGATCACCACTTCATCAATTCCTACTAGCTAGGATCATCATCATCATTCCTACTAGACAAGATCATTATCATCATTCCTACCAGACAGGATCACCACTTCATCGATTCCTACCAGACAAGGTCGCCTTCAAGCCTACCAGACAGGATCATCATCATCATTCCTACTAGACAAGATTACCACTTTGTCAATTCCTACCAGATAGGAACATCGCTTTTAGCTCTAACCAAAAGGGACAATAACCCAATGTTACCAGCCGATAGATCTCCCAAATATATCGGGGGTATCTTCCCTAAAATTCAACCACACCTGTCACCCAAATGTCTAAACTTTGACCTAGATAATAATTTGGTTCCTTTCACTATCTCCCATCCTCAGGTTCACTGTCATCAGAATCGCCTTTTAGACAAAGACAATTCTGATGAGGGGGCAATTGTGAACCCTTAATTTTACACCTTTCAGTATGTGTTTGATCCTTAAAAGCACTTAGGCTAGGAAAACAAACCTTCAAAAGTCAAAAACTCTCAAAATGAGAAAATCAAAATATTTCCTTTGGCATTTGAACCCTATCAAATTATCCGAGACTGAGTAACGAGTACAATGCAACTAGAATCATGAAAAATGAACGAGAAATGAGTAAGAATGGGCAAAAACGGCAAAACAGGCCAAAACAAGCCCATTGCTACAAAGGGCTACGGCATTGCCATAAAGGCCTTTGCAGAATTGCAAAGGCCTATGCAGTAATGCCGTAAAGAGCTATGCAGTGCCATAAAGCTCTCTGCGGCAACTCTGGCAAAAATTTGATTTTTTGCAATCCCACATCAAATATGAACAATTTCTATACTTTAACTCTTCCTCTATATATAAAGGAACTCTCCACACTTCAAGACACTAGCTTTTAGAGCTTAAAAAGCAATAACTTCAAGTAAACTACTTTGCATTTGCTCCTTGCTTCACAAAGCGAGTTGGGAGGTTTCTCCTTGATTCCTACCCAACTAGTTTAAGGCTTTCTGCCACCCGCCTATTAGAGCTAAATCCCTTGCCCAAGGCTCATGTTCGTGGCCTAAGGCTAGCTGCCACCCGCCGTCTGAGGCTATCCGCCGCCCGCTGAGGCTAGCTGCCACCTACCATCCAAGGCTAGCAACTGCCCATCAAAGCCAACCGTCGCCTGCCATCCAAAGCTAGCCACCGCCTGCCATCTGAAGCCAGCTGCTACCCGCCGTTCGCCATCCTAAGCTAGCCATCACTTGCCATCCAAAGTCGATTGTTGCCCGCCATCCAAGGTAAGCTTCTTTTCCTTTAATTTTCTTTTGTTTAAATTTTCTTGCCTCTTTTAGTTAGTTAATTAAATTGATTCATCTAGGTTGCTAGCTAATCAACTCGGTAATCAATTAAATTAATTAATTAACTCATCTCTCTTTTAATTAATCAATCAAAACATGATAAAGTGGCTAGACTAAACTAACCCCTTCACAAAAAGTGAGAACTGCGTGGGTTCTTATTCCCATTCAAAGGGATACATAGGTATGCTTAGTTCAGGCATTGAATCCAATTAAAACAAACCAACTCTCCCCCTATCACCTTCTTCACTTATTATTATTTTGTTTTCCTTTATTAAGTTACTAGGTTTAGTTTGGGGAATGTATGACTTCCCTACAGCCCGTAAGGGCTAGAGGAGGTATCCCCTAGTTTGGATTTCATTGTAATATTGACTCTCTTTTATTTTGAATTCTAATTGTGTATAAACTTTATGGATTGAATGATCATGCATATTATAAATTGTTCATGCATTTTAGTTTGTTTATGAAATATATTTTAAGTCACTCTTATATTAATTGGCCAAACTTATTTTGTTAAAATAAACCAAAAACCTAGTCCTCGAATCCTCTTTGGTTTCGAGGCTAGTGATCTTTAACCTTTGGATAATAATTAGAGTCAAATGGGTTTTTTCCTTATATTTTTCCAAATAAAAATAAATTAAGGTGGTGACTCCAAGAAACAATTTTCAAACCTATCAAAGATAAGCCCGAGGGCTTCCTCTTGAGTTCTTTCCCAAATGAGCATTTCGATTGTCTTTAGCGGATCAGACCGGTGCTTGGGCAAAGCCTCACAATAGTGTGATGATCCTATGACATAGCAAGATTTAAGACCACTAAACACCTGTAGAACCCAATTATTTCAATAAAATCATAGATAACAAATATACAATTTCTAATGCCTTTCATACATTTATTAGAAAATCATAATTTTCCATTTTATTATAATTTTATCATTCTATTCATAAGTCTTTACATTCTATAGAGCATCTAAGATTGTATTATAATTATATCATTCATAATATAGCAGTCTTCAAATATATATATATCAATAACAACTTTGTCATCTTTGTTTCTATCCTCTTTGACTCTAATACTTGAAAAACATTAATGAAGAGACTTCAACTCAGTGAATCATCAATATATCAATATTTGGGATTCTTAGAAAGACAATAGATCTTATATTTTTATAAGTATATTTTAATACAATAGGGAGTCGTTGAATAATGTTATATGTGCCTAGAATAAATGGGTACCAAGGATTTAGAATACAATGACATAACAAAATAATTACAATTAGCAATAATATACTGAATCTACATGCAATCAATAAGACTTTAAACAATTACATATGCTTGATTGAGAATATGCCTAGGGTACAAAGGCCTCCCTAGGTAGAACATTAACAATTTAGACTGTATCGAGTTACCAATGCATACACTACAAAAAAACAAGCCATTTACTAACAAAAGATAGATTAGGGATGATAGAAATCTGTCGGTAAATCGATGGTCATTAATTCTATAACTATGTTAACACAATCCATTAGTAAATTTACTGACGAAAATATAGTCACTATTTCTTATGAATCTGTCAATAAGAAAACACTTAATCAAATTTTAGGATAGAAGGAGGAACTTGGGTTTCAAAGATCACAAAGGCTCACATAATAAGATATTACATATTTGTAACATAACATAATGTTACTCACACTTGTAGAATGAATATAATATTTACTCATACTTTTAGTATGAACACAGCATTTACTCACCTTGTGGTTACTTTGCTCCTAGTATACGTAGCCCTTTTGAACTTCTAAAGCTCCTCAAACTCTAACATAATATTTAATTTAATACTTAGTATTTATTTAATCATGATGCTCCTATCCCATAACTACCCCATACAAATATAGCATTCACATACACTTAGAGTTGCACGTATAAGTGTACTCATCACTTGCACATAATATATTGACTTTAAAAGTCTTGCACACTTATCCCTAATAGGCTCACATGAAAGCACATTACAATTATGTCAATACCTTTCTAAGGTCATCATAATATCATAATATTTATTCACTTTAACAATCAACTTACTTAACACTTCCATACATGTCAACTAACCACTTAACCTTTCAAGTGTCATACTTAACTTTTATGATCCATTCATTCAATCAATCACCTCATCGACTCAAGACCATTTATTCATCATCAAGTCATCATAACATCTAGTTCCATATTTCCCAATCACATTCACATTCTAATCACAATATAAGATTAAGATACCTTAAGTATACCTTAAGTATACCAAAGTGCCTTTAAGCTTGTTTAGGGTCATTCCTTCAACTAACATGCAATTTTATCATTTATTATATATACATACATGTCAATAATCATCAAAATACATTGCATAAAAATTATAGACATTGAGATAAAAATTCCATAGTAGGCCGAATGCATTATCAAAGGAAAAACTGAATTTTTTCTTACTTTCCGTCTGTTATAGTAATATATAAAAATATGGTTTAAACCAAAATTTTTCATGTAAACACAAAAAAAAAATCATTTTGGAATATTAATTCACATGAATCAGCCACATATGGTATTTCTCATACATGAAAATTCAATTTTCGAGTTATAGGGTACAAAACCATGAGTTTTCTTATTTTTGGTATTTTTCGGTCATTACAGTAATATGTAAACAGGTTGTTTAAACCATTATTTTTCATTTGATCATAGAAAATATTAGTTTAGAATATCTTCATGCATGATTAGGAAGCCATAGGTAAGATTTATATAAAAAAAATTCCAAGTTTTAAGACTTAGGTGAAAATCATGAGTTTTCGTGCTTTTCGCGCTTTCCGTTCATTACAGCAATATGCAAACACATGATTTAAATCATTATTTTTCATCTAAACAAAACAAATGTCATATCAGAATTCATTCTCATACAAATCGGTAGCCACATGTTAAATTAATAAAAGAATTCTCCAAATTCTAAGTTCTAGCACAAAAACTTTAAATTCCTTTATTTTTTGAAAATTTATGGTCATTACAGAAATATGCAAAAATATAATTTAATCCAATATTTTTCATCAAAACAAATCAAAAATCAGTTTAGAAACCAATAATGTACAAATTGTCCTCCTCTAGTGATGTTTATGCATAAAAATTGTGATTTTAAGTTATAGGATTCACCTTTGGAGAAATCTTGCGGAAAGATTTGTGTTTTCAGTAGAAAATAAATTTTATCTCCTAAAAACTCACCCAAATAGAATTAAATATATAAAAATCAGTAAACAACCAGTTTAAAATAATTTTTTCATAATTTATTTCATAGAAATCAGTTTAGGAATTGAAAGAGAAGAAAAGCTTATGATTACAGTCAAGAAATCACGAAACTAAAAGGTGTTTTCTTAATTTTGGTAGAGAGAAATATTTTGAGAGAATTTTCTATCAAGATACAAAAAATTAGAGTGATGGCTGCTGGTCATTAGGGCTGGCCGAATTTTACACATTAATATGTAGGGTTTTACCCTTAATGAACTAGGTTATGAGGGTTTTAGTGTAGTGGGCTTTTGGATATTTGGGTTTCTATTTAAATTTTAGGCTGATTATAATTAATAAAAAAATAAAAATATTTTTCTTATTATTTTCATTAAAATTTCCCCCAAAACATTTATTTAAAAATTATTTTAAAATACTCATAAAATTGTTTTATGCTTAAAAATTGTCTTTATGCATGAAAATTCATTTTATTTAAAATAATTTATTTTATGAAAATGCACTTCATGTAAATCATTTATTTCACAATAACAACTCATATTATGCATATTATAATTAATTTAATATGCCACTTGCTTATCAACACATAGAATACTAATTCTCACAAAAGCACACACTTAATCTTAATAGTTCTAAATCAAGCAAATTATCACGAAAATTGTTTTATGCTTAAAAATTGCCTTTATGCATGAAAATTTATTTTATTTAAAATAATTTATTTTATTTAAAATAATTTATTTTATGCAAATGCACTTCATGTAAATCATTTTTTCATAGTAACAACTCATATTATGCATATTATAATTAATTTAATATGTCACATACTCATCAACACATAGAATACTAATTCTCACAAAAGCACACTCTTAACCTTAATAGTTCTAAATCAAGTAAATTATCACAAAAATTTCTAGGGTAGGTGTGGGTTGTTACACATCCCTTCTCTTAGCCCCTAACAATGGATCCAGGGGCCGGCTATGACACCTACTCATAGAGGTTTCTGAGATGCTCTTATTTTTTTATATAATATTAGTTATTATCAAAATTTGTAATTTCTTTAATAGGAAAATTGATAATTAAAACTTACATGATCTGCTCAAAGCATTGGTCGACAAAGGTTTGTTAGTCTTCCTTTCTCGTGTGAGTGATCACAAAGATCTCCTCAAAAGTAGGGTCCTGACTAAGATTATTTCTTTGTTAAGAATTAAAAGTATGAAACTAAAATTAGTAACTTAAAAAATTATGAAATTAATAACTTTAAAAAGTAATGAAATTTTTAAAATACTTACCAATATTATAAACAAATTAATAACATATAATAAAAATTGACATGTCACATCCCAACTTCAGAGATATGATGGTCCTAGAATATGGAGAGACATAAGATCACCCATGCCAATAGAATGCACTCATGCATGGTTAAACACTACCTAAGATCATACCAAATCACATGTATTAACTTAAATAACCAATAATAAAGGAAATCCTTAACTAGCGGAAGAATGGTTTAAAAATACTTTAAATATAATCCATAAGAAAATAACAATTAAGACTCCAAATTTATCATCAAATGTATAATGTTCCAAAAACAAAACTCCTAGAGCATCTAAAAGTGACTCTCTATATCATAGTATGTAAAATGACTTAGACAAGGAAATCTCCTAAGTAAAGTAGATTACTTGAGCTATCACCTTGCCTCCTCATAATGCTCACCTAAAACCACACAAAGAAAGGGGTGAGATAGATGATCCCAATGAGTAAACAATAAAACTTATACAATAACACATATCCCTTGGAAGGGTTTATGGTTTATAGTTCATAATTCATAATTTATAGTTCATAGTTTGCGATTTAACAAGGTTCGTAGAAATCAAACTTATAACTTATAGAGTGATGGCTTTTGCCTTACTCAGTCAAACTTATAAAAGAGAGGTGGCATCATAGCAAATTCTAACTCCTATCTTATAAAGAAGCATGAAGCTAATCAGGCTCCATGGCTAGAATTACCCCTTCTAGCTGAGGTGGATACTCTGCCCCTATCTATCAGGTTAAGACCATATGCATAGGTTTTGATGATTTCCCACATCAGCATGAGGATTTCTGCATATAAAGGTTCATAGGTACCATAGCTAGAGGTAATGGCAATCACTTGTAATAATAGCATTGAAGAATGCAAACTATATATAATAGTAGCAATAGAAGTTTAGCTTATTGATTAAAAGATAACAACAGTGTGGTTTCAGAAAGAAAGTAAGGTAAAGTAACAAACACAAAGGCTTTTTTCTTATCAATGAATGATCAATAATGGTTTCGGACCAATAATGCTTTGGCAACCCAAGTTTAATAAAGAAATCATATAATCATAATTTATGATAGAAAGGAACTCGGGTTTCAAGAATCTCAAAGGTTCACATATCATTATAACTTGTACTTATAACATGAACATAACGTTTACTCATTTATGGTTCCTTAACTTCTAATGCTCGTAGCCCTTGCACTTCTAACAATTCCCAAGCTCTAATATAACATTACAATTCAATACTTAGCATTGGCTTAGCATCATGCTATCCTATCCCACAACTACCCTATGCATATATATCATTTACGTATACTTAGAGTTGCACTTAGAAGTGTACTCATCACTTATATATAACATGTTGACTTTTAAGTCCTGCATACTTTGCCTTCTTAGGCTCACATGATTTCACATAATAGTTTATATCAAGACTTTTCTAAAGCCAAACACAATAAATCATAATCTTAATATCAATTTAATTTAACTTCCAACTTGGTACCCTTAATACTTTCCATATATATTAACTTAAAAAGTAAACCTTAAAAGAGTCATGCTTGTCTCCATTGGACCGAATCATACAATCAATCCTAATAGGCAAATTAGGATCATTAATTCACAATTAACACATCATAGGACTCAATTCATATGCCATTTAACCATGTATGTATATTAGCCAAATATGTCAATTAAGGTTTAGGACACCCTAAGTAGGCCGAATCACTATAGGAGTTTCCTAGAGTTACTCCTTCAATCATCATGAAATTAAATCATGTACCATTCACATAAACATATCAACAATCATTAAAATGTACCTTACAAAAATTATAGGCCTTGGGATCAAAATCCCAAGAATGGCCAAACCCACATAACCATGGAAACCATGGGTTTTTTCTTGTTTTTCATACTTTTTGATCATTATAGTAATATGTAAACTCATTATTTAAACCAATATTTTTCATATGAACATAACAAAAATCAGTTTAAGATATGAAAACATACAAATCACCCCCCCCCCCCTAAGTTTAATAAAGAAATCATATAATCATAATTTATGATAGAAAGGAACTCGGGTTTCAAGAATCTCAAAGGTTTACATATCATTATAACTTGTACTTATAATATGAACATAACGTTTACTCAATTATGGTTCCTTAGCTCCTAATGCTCACAGCCCTTGCACTTCTAACAATCCCCAAGCTCTAATATAACATTACAATTCAATACTTAGCATTGGCTTAACATCATGCTATCCTATCCTATAACTACCCTATGCACATATATCATTTACATATACTTAGAGTTGCACTTAGAAGTGTACTAATCACTTGTATATAACATGTTGATTTTTAAGTCTTGCATACTTTACCTTCTTAGGCTCACATGATTTCACATAATAGTTTATATCAAGACTTTTCTAAAGCCAAACACAATAAATCATAATCTTAATATCAATTTAATTTAACTTCCAACTTGGTACCCTTAATACTTTCCATATATATCAACTTAAAAAGTAAACCTTAAAAGAGTCATGCTTGTCTCCATTGGACCGAATCATACAATCAATCCTATAGGCAAATTAGGATCATTAATTCACAATTAACACATCATAGGACTCAATTCATATGCCATTTAACCATGTATATATATTAGCCAAACATGTTAATTAAGGTTTAGGAAACCCTAAATAGGCCGAATCACTATAGGAGTTTCCTAGAGTTACTCCTTCAATCATCATGAAATTAAATCATGTACCATTCACATACACATATCAACAATTATTAAAATGTACCTTACAAAAATTATAGGCCTTGGGATCAAAATCCCAAGAATGGCCAAACCCACATAACCATGGAAACCATGGATTTTTTCTTGTTTTTTGTACTTTTCGATCATTATAGTAATATGTAAACGCATTATTTAAACCAATATTTTTCATATGAACATAACAAAAATCAGTTTAAGATAGGAAAACATACAAATCACACACACCCCACCCCCTCCTAGTGCACATATGCATGAAAATTCTAACTTTTAGGTTTTAGGATTCACCTTTGATGGATTTGAGAAGAGAGAGATAAGTTCGCAATTGAAAATCGGTTTCTCCCTCAAAAAGACAACCTAGGCTGAATATAACATATAGAAAATTAGTAAATATATAGCCTCATATGGATTACTCATAATTAGTTTCATAAAATTCAAAAATTAACTTGAAAGAAGAGGAAAACTTACAAGGAAGATCACAAAATCACAAGGCTTGGAGGCACATTGTATTTTTCAGCCAAGAGGGAATTTTTGAGAGAAAAATTATGTAAAACCTAATCAAAAAACAAAATGGAAGTTGCCACAATCAAAGGAGGCAGAATATTAGGTGGATTTTAGGGTTTTGGGTGCTTAGGTGTCTTAGGCTTTTTGTGAGTTAGGCTTTTAATCCAATTTATAGGCTAATTATAATGCATTAAAAATAAAATATTTTGCTTTTTATTTTCATTAAAATCCCCCCAAAAATATTTAATTTAAAATATTTTTAAAATACTCATAAAAATTATTTTATGTTTAAAAATCGCTTTGTGCATGAAAATTCACTTTCTATGCATTAAATTAATTTATGCATATGCACTTCACATAAGTTGTCTATTTCATATTCATAATTCATATTATGCATATTAGAACTAGTCTAGCATGCCACTTGCTCATAACTCACATAGCACATGAAATTTCATGAAAACACATATTTTGTCACAATAGCTTTAAGATCAAGCAATTTGTCACGAAACTCCTAGCAAAAATATGGGTTGTTACACGATATCTTACCAATTTTATGGCATGCTTGACCGCAAGGAAAGACCCTCCAGTATGCTTAGACGTTCCACTCGTGGGACCGCCTTTATCTGACTTTTTATTTTGGGATCCCTTCTGCAAAAAATTAAAAAAAAATGGAAGTTAGTTTATAAATAATATTTAATAAATAAAATTCAAAATTAATTTATTAATAGTATGTATTTATTTAACACATACTATTAATAAATTATTATATTTATTGTATTTTATTATACAATATTATAGTTTATTATATATTATTATATTTATTATTTTATTAATTATTTCAAATAATTTCAAAATGTTTTATTATTTTTTATATTCTATTTATTATTCTGTATTATTCTATTGTTTAGAAATTTTAGAATATATATATATCAGATATATTTTTATTATATCTATAATACTATTTATTACTATTATATAAATATTTATACATATTATTTTATTTCGAATTCTATATAATAAATTATTTATTAATTGAAACTCCTAGTAGAACTCTTTATTCTCTTAAGTCATTGATTTCCAACACGTGTCCTCCGGCTTTAGCTAGTTCTTAAAGATCTTATAAATGGTCCACACCATATCAAGTGGACATATCTTCGAATTAAATCAATTAAATGTTAGTTACACAAAAAGCAAGAGATATTATAAATTTTGAATTAAATTAAGAAAAATAATACTTGCACATCTCCCTCCAGTGTGAGATGCTGCCTATGCCACAGATTCAATGGCAGGAATGGGTGACCATCATCATCTGCTTCAAGGGCTATGGACGGACATGCTATAGTGGCAAGAGCGGTAGTAGGGGTACTGGTGGTAGGTGTTGAAGATGAAAGATAAGTAGATGGAGGAATAATGGATGAAGGAACAATGGATAGAAGAGTAATAGATAAAGGAATAGTGGAAGGTGATAAAGATAAAGGACCGATGTATAGAAAAGGAATAGTAAATAAGACAGTGGATATAGCAATAGACGTGGGAGGAGGAGAGAATAAAAGGATCTACGTAGTGATAGCCGAGAGGGTGAATGTGGGAGGTATAAAAGGAGAGATAGAGGGTAAAAAAGAAATGGTGGTGGGAAGTAATGAACTAATGGTAGGAAGACCACCAATGGTAGCATGTCCTCCCTACACATGATGCTGTTTTCAAGACGTGGATGTACTACTACCGGGAGTATTTCTCGGAGTTGATACACATCTTGAAGTCGATATCTCTATAATTCATTAATTCATATAAATTCATTCGTTCTTTAATATTAAGTAAAATTTTAAAAAAAAAAAGCACAAACAAATTATGGCAAATTGAAATGACTTAATTGAGATATAACAATATAAAATAAAAACAAGAAATTAATATACAATTTAGAAAAAATAAATACATAATCATTGAAAAAAAATACATAATCTATTTCTTCGAGATCATCTTCATCTATGTTTTCATCAGATGTCTCAACTTCTGAATCAAACTTGGATTCATCTTCTATATCATTATCATCTTCATCATTCATTTCAACCAATGACTCATCAGGATCATTTAGAGTTGCAAGATCATTTAAATTTCGGCAACATCTCCCTACAGTTCTCCTAGTTGAAAAATCCTAAATAATCAAGATATTTTTTCATGCACTAAGAAAACATAATGGAAGGTGATACCGAATTTTCAAACATACGTATGAAATAAGAATATACACAAACAGTTACACAAATAATGAAATCTCTAAACTGCCCAGCTTGGACAATGTCCTCTCACTATCGATGAGCAGGATATCAAATGGGATATACAGTTAATCCTAAATTTATTAAACATTTTGAATTAACAGTATTTTTGGATATTTGATTGTCATAGTCTAAAAATAAAGTTAGAAATTTTTAAATATTTTCATTAACAAAAGAATAAACATTTTGTTACAAATAACAATTCTAACATCACAACATCAGAACATATAACAAAAAAATTAACAAAATAAATTCAAAATTTTCAAATATATATATTTTACCTAATAATAAAGATATTAATATTACATTAATCTTTTTTATTTCATTTAAATAAATTTATACTAAAATTCTTATTAATCATTTTAATTTTCCAAATTATATTGATTTTCATATATAGTTTTATATATTATTATAATTTCACATTTTCTATATTAAATGGTATTTCAATTTTTAATTTTTATCAGTGTTTGAATTGTAATTATTTTTTACATAATTATATGCTCTTTCAATTTTTATTTTTTTTAATGTTTGAATTTTAATTATTTTCTGGCATAATTTTTTTCTCCTAAGATAGTGTTTGTCATTTTTTGATATTTTATTGTTATTTGTATATTTTTTAAATTCTATTTTTACTCCTAAATAAAAATTTTTCTAATTTTTTGTATTTTATGAAATGCATTTAGATTTCAATTTTTATGGCATATTTATAGGTCCTTTTTGTATTTTTTAATGTGAAATATATTTTTACTACTAATAAAATTATTAATTTTTTTTTTGGTATTTTATTAAATTCTTATAGTGTAAATTTCACTTTTTATGGCATACTTATTTTAAATTATGGTTCATTTTATCTTTTGATTTCAATCCAATTTTATGCTATAATTTAATCTAAGACTATAATTTGGATATTGTATTCCGATAAATTTAAAATTAATGCATTTACTCAAATAATACAAATTACTAACATACAGTCTCAGAATAAATTTTATTTAATATACATTTACAAATTCATGTAAGCTTAAAAACATAATTGGAAATTACATCACAAAATACAAATTAACTATAAATTACAAATTCACAGCACAACATTTATATTTTTTAATACTCATTTACAAATAAATCTCAAATTAACAACATATCAAATTACAAATTATACATAACATACAAAAGCACATTACAAATTATTACATTTATATATTAACATAAATAAATTAAATTATAGTATGGATCTCTTGATGCGCACACTGTCCCATATGAAAATTATCTAAAACAAAATTGCAATTCTATTAATAAAACCAAAATAAAATAATTAATAAGACTACTAAAAAAACTATAAATTACATACCAAAATCATTATTCATATTAAACACATAAATTTATATATAGAAATAAATTAAGAAAATAGAATTTACAAAAAAACAATTACAAAATATAATAAAAAAATAAATCTAGAAATTTAATAAAAAAAATTACTAAGATAATTTCACCAAATTTAATACTACCACAAATTTATAACAATTTTATTGAGAATTAAAAAATTAAACCTTTCAAAAAATTTAAAACAATGTAAAACTTTATTTTATTTATAATTCCAATTATATATATATATATATATATATATATATATATATATATATATATATATATATATATATATATATAAAACCCAAATAAACACAAATTAATATATATACACTCTAAAATTAATCAAAAACACAATAAAATTTCAACAAATTCTCAAACAATAATCAAATTCTCAAACAAATTTCAACAAACACAAATTAATCTCAATAAAAAAAATCAATCTAAAATAAAATTAACACATACCAGTACTCCTTAGCTCCAAAAGCAAAGCGCGGTGACCATGAACGATTGACAACGGTGGTGAGACAAAGGGAGAGAGAACATAGAAGTGGCTGTCGCACAAGAGGAGGAGGAGAAGAAGAAGATAGGGAAGAAGAAAGAAAGAAAAGGAAGGGATCTAAACAATTTACAATTAAAATTTACTAACGGATTACTGACATAAAGAATTAATGGTGGCAAAATGCCCGCCTCATTGTTCAGGATGGTCAGTAATCTATTAATAAATTTTACTATCCGTCGATATAATATGGTTGTTATTTACTGAAAGATTACTAACGGCACGTGCTACATGGATTAAAAACTTCCGTCAATAAATGACATAAAGAATTAATGGTGCCAAAATGCCCGCCTCATTGTTCAGATGGTCAGTAATCTATTAGTAAATTTTACTATCCGTCGATATAATATGGTTGTTATTTACTGAAAGATTACTAACGGCACGTGCTACATGGATTAAAAACTTTCGTCAATAAATGAATTAATGGCGGCTAAAGACACGCATCATTTTTCAAGACGGTCAGTAAACTATTAGTAAATTTTACCAACCACTATTGTAATATGATTGCTATTTATTGATGGATTACTAATGATTCTTCTGGTGCCATGTAGCTCTCCGTCAATAAATTCATTAATTGCCACTAAAAAATTCATGCCTGACTTATGGCTTTCTATTCCATCAATAAGTGGTCTATAAACCATCAGTAATACATTATTTTGTCTATTTTATTCGTTAGTAATTTCCATTTGTAATGACGATGATCCATCAATATTTTATCTAGTTATTCCATTAGCATTCCACTAATATATATTGATGGAATTATTTCCATCAGTAAAATGCATGTTTTTATGATAGTGATATGGTTGAATGATTTGTCTCCTATCAGCGAGACCTTCTGTCATACACGTGCTCAGTGGCTCGATCATGACTCAGTAAGGATCTTAGCAATCGATTGGCCTAATGGCCTCTCACTAACAATTAAGACAAATTTTCAGTAACATTAGGTTCCATTGAAAATCTTACTAGCAATGAAATGATACATTCAACATTTTTGGCCTCTATTTAGGTCATTGGGAATGCATATATAATGAAAAGATTTAAGTAAAGTAAAAATAATCTACAGTGGGCTATATACATTCATATATTTCATAACTAACCTCCTTTGTTGCAATTCTTTTAATAAAGCTACAATCACCTTACTATACACGAGACTCAACTAGCCTATAAATCTATTCTTGCTCTAAGCATTACTCTTTTGAAGAAAGGAAAGAAGGTAGGACTCACTTGAGTTCTATGGTCACTCTTGAGATTCTATTATTTCTTTGAAGAAATGAAAGAAATTTGATTTGAGAAGAAAATGCATGTGTTTGTATGCTTCAAATGACTTATATATATACTAACAATCATTGTGGCTAACATTCTATTAGTTGACAACCTACAGTCTTAGCCATATAAATAATATGCAATTTCTAGAACAACACAGAGAAAAACTTAAACTTGTCTATTGATTGTCCAACACTATTCAACATCGAGCCTCGAAGTTCGCCTCATATATTTATATAGGCATATATTAGCCACCACGATATCAAGCTTCTTAATTCATCTCACTTGTACCAAGCTCATTGCTCGCTCCTCTAATATCAAACTCATCTCTGTCCTTATCTTTAATACCAAGTTTCTCATTTTGCCTCTCCTATAATACCCCAAAATTTAAACTAGATGTGTATGAGAGTATGGTATGTAAATTAAGATAGGAAATGCTAGAAAGTGTAAAACTTTAGAAAGTAAACCCTAAAAATATAATGGTTAGACTTTTCCTGATTTGCGGTTATGTGTAATCATTAAGTAATTAGTAATAGCAAGTATAATGAAATATAAATTCAAATCACATTGAAATGGTTAAGATAAGAATAAATGAGAAAGTAGAGCTCATTTGATTATTAGGAAGCACTCAGGAATGAAAAAATTGTTGGAAGAGAGAATGGACATTTGAAGAATGGAATAATTGGAACTAAAGTCAAATGAAATAATAAAATGGTAATACAACCACCAAATGGCTAGTAAAACCATTTAGTCCAATGGGATTTGCATTGTCCTTACTTTTGACTTATATAAATGGCTTTAAATTTTCTACACATTTTTTCATATTTCATTTTCTCCATCATCCATATCTAATCATCAAAAGAAAAATTTTACCTCTTTAAAGAAGAAAGAGCTGGCTATCCAAGGGGTTAAAGGAACCAATTCAAGTAAAAGTTAAGAGTTTATGTATTTTGCTTCTTGATTAGTATGAAGATTATACAAAATTAGTTTGAGTTGGGTTAGAGTTTAGGGGGGTGTGCTATTCGGCCAAGACAGGAAAAATTGAAGAAGTTAATTGTAAATTTTTAATGAGTATAAAGTGAATTTAAATAGGTGTTTTGAAGCTAAAATTTAATTATAAATCCTTTGATTTACTTTAAGCTAGAAAAGAATCCCTAATTAGGGCTTGGAATTCAGTTTGAGATAAAGAAAGAGGATACTAATGTATTCTAATGTAGAAAGTTCAATTAGTTTGAAATTTTAATTGAAAATACACTTAGTGTCCTTTATGTGTCTAAAAAATTTCAGATCGTTTGGAACTCATTTGATAGGGTAAACAGATGTTGAAATACAAGCTGTCAAGTTGTGTTCTTTTGCAAGACAGAATTCATAAGCTACTAAAATTATTTTATTTCAAGGGGTAAATGATCTTTATTTTGTATGAAATTTGGTATGAAAACCAATACATGTACATATGTTACCTAGGTTCCCTAAAAATTTTAGATCAAAATAATATGATTTGGTATGGTAAATAATTATCTCAATGTATATTGCTCATGCCGCCATCAAAAAGACATATTTTAGCAATATGATTTATTAAATTCTTTGACATAGTAAATGAGTTTTAAATGAGTTATTTATTTAATTCTAAGTTAAGATTAAGTAGTTGATTGAATTATTTTTATACATATAATGATGTGTAGCTCCGAGAGGAAATCAAAGATGTGAAGAAGGGCATAAACATTCCTTTACTTAATGTAAAGAAAAAAGATAAGCGCTTAAAAGTTCTAGTTACTAAGGTGAGTGAAAAATACACTATTATACTTGTATTTGAATTCTTAGACCTATTTATGCTTGAGCCACCTAAAATGTTGATTATTGAAACTTGTATTGAACCAATTGTTTACTTGGAAGAACCACTTGAACCTTATGCTTATTGAATCATTTGTTATTAAATTCCTTTTATATGAACTACTTTTTATTGAATATAGGGATTGTACTTTCAATATTGAAGATGTGTCTTAAGCCATTTGTTAATATTTCTTCTATGAGAAAACTTTGAGTCTTGAAGTAGAGATCCCCAATTGATGTGAGTAATAAATCAGACTATGTGCACATGGGATACTCATAGATAGAGTATATTTTATAGACCCTAACTAGGAGGGATTTAATAGTCCTAGTCATGAGACCTGATCCATCTCATACTTTATATTATTGAAGATTGAAGATTGTAGGGAAGCACTTAGCTTCAAATTATATTGATTTTTGCTAAAATTGTTATGTGTTCCATATGTCCATATGTCATTTGATAAGTAACCCAATTGCCATTTTATTATGCTACTTGACTTTGATACACTTGTCCAATGTGCTTTTTATATGAGAAAATATATACCATTCTTGTGAGCTGATTTTGAATACCTAGCCTCACAAGTATGGTAATATATTTTTTACTCATTGAGCTTGTCTCATTAGTTGTTTTTTTTTTTTTTTTTATGAGTTCAGTGGCTAGTACTAGGCATTCATTAATGTTTTTCATTTGTGAGGATTTTGAAGAACAATGCAGTTGTCTATTTTGAATTATATATAGTTGTATATGACCTCAGCTATACTAGAGTTCCATAGGTGTCAAGAAGAGTACAATTTTAGCTTTTAAATTTATAAGTTATAAATTGATACTTGTTAATGTAAATATTAGTTTAATGTTAATGTCATAAGTATGATTATGAATTTGAATTTGATTATGTTAAAGAGCATGGGAGATTGGGAATTGAACTATTTGAAATGCAATAAATGTGGAATTGGAAGTCTATTTGATGTGCAGGATGTGATCTCAGATAATATGTTGTAGTTATAGCCGTTATGCTGCCAATTGTAAGCTAGATTGTCAGTAGTTATGGATTCTACAGATTTTCAGTGGCTTGCACCTACCCATGTCCTAAGACCTTTATGGTTCAGAAGTTGGGTCATGAGGTGTAACGAGCTCCTTAGCTCGCTTTTCATGTACTAAAATCCTCTACTCACTTTGTTGATATTGAGCTCATCTCATCTTCGGCAACTCGCCTATCTCGTCGAGCTCTTCTTCATCCTCAACAATTCACCTGTCTCATCAACTTCTATATCTATTTATCAAGACTTCAACCTTATTAACAAAGCTTATTCTAATAATTGAATCTCGTTCTTACCATCAAAGTTTCACCTCATAATCTAAGCCCATTCTTACTATTGAAATTTACAATAAAATCTTTTCATTTTCAACCTTTTATAATTTAAAAGATATTTGCAATACTCATATCAATCCTAGGGAATCTATACATTGCATTCTGAACAATTTAAAATATCACAAAGTAATTATATTTCAGGTTGTTACACTTTTATCAATATAAAGGAAAAAGCCAAATGTACGTAATAAAATTTACTGCCTGTTTACCGCTTTGAGTAAATTATACAAGTGTACCATCTTTGTAATTTTAGAAGGTAAAATTGTTATTTACTATATATTTTTATTGCCTTCAAGATGCATTTTGTACGAGATTAATAGAATGGAGGTTAAATGTTATAACAGTAATAATTAAAAGTGTAACAATTAATTAAAAAAGATAAATAAAGTTGTAAGAGTAACAGTTAATTAATTGTATTTGGTATAGAGTAAGATTAAAAATAAAAAGAAATTAATATTATAATATAAAAATGTTATAAATATAAAAATAACATATATAATATATAATTCAACATTTTTAATGTTAATAAGTAAAAAAGGTAATTTTTAGTATTGAATAATATTTATTATATTAATATAATATATTATATTATTAATTTTAATATTGAATAATACTAATTTTTTACATTAATCAACAAAAATAATAATTTTCGGTCTTAAAAATTTCTTACGCACCATACTAATTTTTAATTGCAAATGTGTATCTACAGAATACTCAAAAAGAAAAGAACTGGAAAAATCATTATTTAATTCACAAATCATAATAAAAGCATATACCTTTAAAAAGTTGATATGGTATTGCCCTTTTGATTTCTAACACTCCTATTATCTTTTTCCTTATTAAACTTGACTATGATACTCTTATTTCATTTAAGTTAATAATTCTTATAAGAAAAGAAATTTTTTCACTCTATTAGATATTTTTTTTATTATTATTACTTTAATACATGAAAATTTCGTTGTCTATAATATTTTAATTTTTAGAAAAGCATGACACTAAAAAGTAAAAACTATATTTAATAAATATATAATTTTTTACAGAAGAAAATATCATGATAAAATTTTTCATTTTTACATATTATAAAATAAATTTTAATTTTTATATTCTCTTTAATTTTTATGTTGGAAGCAATTTTTTTTTATTATCAAGAAAGTTAATTAACCAAATAAAAAATATAAAAATATTAATACTTCTCAATATACTTTGAAAATAATATAATAATTTCAAAATATTATTTTTTTAACAATATACATATGATTATTTGATTCTTTACTTGTTATTATAATCTTTCAATTTATTCAATTTTAAAAATATATATGATTTGTTAAGATATTTTAGTAAAATATATAATTAAAAAAACATATTCAATGAGCACAATAAAATTTTTTCTTAAAATAAAATGTTAGTAGGATTATAATTTAAAATTTGATTTGATAAATTATCTTTCTTATTAATTTAAAAAAATTTTGCTCAAGAATAAAATTATCAAATCAAAATTTAAAAATTTAAAAAAGAAAAGAAATTTGTTTTATAATATGTAAAAATGAAAATTTTATTTTAATTTCTATACAAAAAAATCTATATTTTAATAGTATTTTTTTAAAAAAATGTATAAATATCATTTTTATGCAATAAAAAGCACAAATAAAAAAATATAAGCAAATGGAAATTAAGTTCCCTTTCTTTTTTTTTTTTTTTTTAATACATAAGTCTTCATTTATTATGAAACTAAAAAATAAAAATTTTACTTAAATCTTCCATTACATATATAAAAGAATTTTTTTTCTTGTATATAAAGTATATATTTATTAAATATATTTTTATTATCAAAATTTTAAATATATATCTATGTGTGAATTAAAAATAATAAATAAAGAAATAAAATTAATTAAGTGTTCTTTCCTTATGAAAATTATTATATACATAATACAAAAAAAATATTATAGTCAAACTTAATGATAAAAAAGAAGATAAAAGTGCCAAAAACTAAAAGGGGAATGTCAATATCACCTCCCTATATCTAATTATTGACTAAAGGCGAAAAATGTGTCTAACTTGCTAAAAAATAATTATCAATCAATTAAATATAGTAGTCATCAATTATATATTATATTTTATAATTTCCAAACATAAAGGAGAAGAAGATCTCCAAGAAAAGCATAAATTAATTAAGTGAAATTTCAAATAAATTATTAAGAAACCATTGATTTTTAGACATAAATCAATCTAAATTAATTAAATGGAATTTTAAATATCAAAATGTTCTGCAAAAACCCTCAACATCAGTAATTAATGTCTTAAATTAAGGGATAATATTGGAAAGAAATGGAAAGGAATTAGAACAAGAAGATCATTAGTTTCCATATTCTTGATAAAGATTTTTTTTTTTTTTTTTTTAAAGAAAGAAATTGAGATTTGAACCGCAAATTGAATCATTATATTTCTTCTATTATAGTTGTTGCCATATATGTATATAAAATATACTATATAAAATATACTATCTCCAACTTTTACCTTTATATATAAATTTCTTTCTGTTCATCTCTCTCTCTCTCTCTCTTCAGAAATTTTATATCGTTATTATATTATCATGCAAATCCTTATTATTGGAACATTCTTGTTTTTATTTTGGATTGTTGGATCAACTAGTTTTAGTGTGCTTGACTATAGTGCGGTTGGAGATGGTAAAACGGATGATTCACAGGTTTACACTTCCTAATTTTCTTGCTCCTTACGATTATTTCTTTTATTAGTATTTTTTTTAATTGTGTGTGAACTCGGGAAAAATCTACTACTTGATTACTAAAATGAATATATTATTTTTATGTGTGCCTAATATTTTTATATACTGATAATTCTTTTAGCATTAATTTTATCAGTGAAATTCGAATATTGACATGCACTCTTAAAGTATTCTCATCTTACTATTAAGCTAAAACGCCACTTCTAAAATATTTTAGCCTTACCACTAAATTAAGACACTAGTTATATACTAATTTTTTTTATACTTAAAAAAAAATTTCATGCATATCTCATATGTCAAAATCAAGATATGATATATACTGTGTTATCATACAATATAAAGAGAAGATGTATTGGGTATATTTGATATTTTAGTATATTCTTAATTTTTTTTTTATTTATATCTAATATATAAAAATCCAAATATGATATATCTGATCATACAATACAAAATAGAGGAAAAGTAAAGCAAGAGATGTATGTGAATATTTTTTCTTCATCTGTGCATGGTTATATATATGTTTAAATAGGCTTTCTTAAAAGCATGGAGAGACTTGTGTGAAGGAAGAAGAGGCATCCCAACCCTAATAGTACCAGCTCATAGAACATTCCTGTTGAAGCCAGTCAAGTTCGAAGGTCCTTGCAAGTCTAGAAATCTTCATATTCAGGTCAAATTCCATGTGGTTTTCATATATATTGGAAATATTAACATCATCAAGATCAATGATTCTTATTATGAATGATTAAGGTTAAGATCCTAGACCAATGTTCAAACATTGGCTGATGCGAGGATTGTCTAAATTTATTTCTGTCCATATTGGGTTTTTAAATTTAAATTTTTAACATTAATATATCATGAAAAACACTAAATTATTACCAATGAGCATTGGGTTCAATCTAATACCTAAATTGTTTTTAAGACTGAAAAGTCTTAGCGGGGCAAAAATTATATTAAAAAAAAATTGTTAATGGTCTCACCATTGATGGTGGGAAAAAAAGATTAAATCATTTTCTTTTATGCATTACAGATTGAAGGGAAAATTGTTGCACCTAATTACATTGCTGCATGGGGTAATGACAAGAATAATTGGCTTCAATTTTCATATGTTAATGGTCTCACCATTGATGGAGGAGGTCTAATTGATGGCAGAGGAGATATTTGGTGGAAATTTTGCAATGTAATTCAAAATATAAAAATCCTTTATTTTCTCTGTTTCGGCCTCAATTCTTTCATTTATTTTGGAAAATATATGAAATTAAATTCACACTAGCTTTATTTTCAGGATGACCAGAGCTGCTCAAGACCAACTGTAAGACTATGACTTATCAAAACAGATTTTAATTATTCGCAATTATATTTTACTTGTAATTTCATCCATGTTTTGTGATTTTCAAACGAATAATTGATATTTAGAATTTATAATTAAATCCTCTATCGAATTTAAAAAATCATAACACTAACATTAATATATAAATATGTAACTGTTACAGGCTCTAAGTTTCCACAACAGCAATGGTGTCCAGTTGAGCAGACTTAAGCATGTGAATAGCCAAAGAAATCACATAAGCATAAATGGATGCCATGGTTTTAACATCTCTGATCTCTTCATCTTAGCGCCTGAAGAAAGTCCTAACACTGATGGGATTGATATCTCCGCATCAAGCTATATCCACATTACAAATTGTGTGATTAGTACTGGTAATTAGAGTTTTTATTTTCATAATTTAAACATTTTAATGATAGTAACATCATTATATTTAATGAGAATGTACTTTTCTACCATCATATGAAAAGTTTGCACAAATATATTCTTATCTGATAGTCGAGACAAAGTCGATGTATACCTTATTCTCTGTAAATAATTTTAAATTTGTTTAGAGTGTGTTTGATATTACTGTTTGAATTATTTTTTGAAAGCATTGTTTTAAATGTTGTCGGGAAAAATGCAGATTATATGATTAAAACAAGTGAAATTTAACTCAAAAATAAACTTTAATGACTTCATATTAGTATTTTCACCAGTGTTTTTTCTTAACAGCAATTCAAATAGTAATGTCAAACAGAGCCTTATTAAGATTTACCCTCTTCATTTTGTGGTTTCAAATAGGTGATGACTGTATTGCCATCAATGGTTTCTCTTCTCATATCACCATTTCCGGCATCATGTGTGGACCAGGCCATGGAATAAGGTTTGTTCTAATACAACATAAATCACTAGGTGCAGGTGCATATGGTAGTATGATCAATTAGCAATTTATCTTAAACGTCTAATAAGAAGTGAATCTCATATATTATGGGATCACTGTTTTATGATAGAATCGGAAGCTCCAGTTCAATGTAATTATTTCCCCTCTAATTATTAGCTCAAGTTTTTTTTTTTTTTTTTCCCTAACTTGTTATAATCATTGAGCTAGACAAAGGTTAGCTTCATTCAAAAAGCTAATTATATAAAAATAATCAATGTGATTTATAATCATATATATATGAATAATAAATATGCATAAACAACATTACATTCTTATCACATTCAAATTCTAATATTTATATATTCTGAACATTAAACCTTTATGCGCAGTGTTGGAAGCCTGGGAAAGAATGGAGCTTATGAAACAGTAGAAGAAGTACATGTTAAAAATTGTACCTTTAAAGGAACTCAAAATGGTGTCAGAATCAAGACATGGCAGGTAATAATGGAAACGATATATAGGAAAATATTTCAAGTCTGTTTGGTATTGAGTTTAAAACTACCAGAAAAACATCAGTTCAAACGCTGGAAAAAATTGCCGAGGAGCTTTATTCACTTGTTTTGAAATTTTTAAAGACTATAACAACTAAAATTCAATTTAAAAACAACCTTTAATAACCTCTAGTTACTATTTTCAACATAATATTTTTTTTCAACAGCAACTCAAACAACAATGACAAACTTATTAAAATTGTGCGCACCATGCACGTGGGCTTACAATTGTCTAATCTGTTTTTCACAATACTAATATTTCATTCTGTTGTCTTTCGTATTCTTAAATTTTCATAGGGTGGATCAGGATATGCAAGGAAGATCTCATTTGAGCATATCACACTAATTGCATCACGCAACCCTATTATTATCGACCAGAATTACTTTAATCATTTTCTGGATAGTATAGATTCATTAAATGTACATATCAGTGATATTACATACCGCGGAATTTATGGATCTTCTTTAGATGAAAGAGCAATCAATTTGAACTGTGGAAACAGCATAGATTGCACCAACATTGTCATGGATAACATTCAGATCATCCCTTCTACTCCTGGAAAGCAATTATATGCCTTCTGCAATAATGCTCATGGAATTTCCACTTTTGTTTCTCCAAATGTGCCTTGCCTGTCAAACAAAATTGTACAATTTTTTCCTTGAGATATTGCTTTTGTATTCACTGTTAGAATCAAACTTTTCTTACTTTTAACTTAGAAGCATGAACCAGATTTCGTTTTATGGATAACAACTTGCTTTAAAAATGTTGACTCATGAATGCATAAATCCAATTGTAATTGCTAACTAGCACAATAGGCAATAATTAAAAGGTTTATCCAATTGCAAGTTTGATTTTATTAGTATCCAGCGATTTGATGTCATTTTTTTTTTTTTCTGGTTTTTGGTTCCTATTTTTTATACTGAAAGTTGTATCTTAAAAAGGGGGATTGAAAAAACAAAATTTTATGGTTTTCCCTTGCGGCAGTTATGTTTTTCTATTTTCAAAATCCAAATAACAAAATAAATATATTTTAACAATAGATTTTATGTATACGATTGAAAAACAAAAACCAAAAATCAACAATAACAATACAAACTGGCCCTTTTCATCACTATATGGTCAAGACCACAGCAGTAGAGAACAAGAACTCAAACACTCCAAATGGTCTTAAATCTTTATTAAAAGGATTAAAAACTTTTATGAAATAAAACTTAAAACTCTCAATAAAAAAAAAATTAAAAGAGAAGAAAAAGAGAATATAAAGCACAAATCTAAAATGATGTATGATTGTTAAAAAGGTAAAAAATAAATAAATAAATAATGAGAAGGGGAAAAGACTAATGGTGATTTAAAATAGTGAAGATCTAAAAAGATAAGGTTAAAAAAAAAAAAAAAAAAAAAAAAAAAAAAAAAAAAGAGAGAGAGAGAGAGGAAGAAGTGTTTAATTAGGAGAGGCAATCTTTTATTAATAATTTAACTTCACATTTGCCAGAAAAATACTTTTCCTTTCCATTTTAAAAAAGAAAAATCTTTATCCAGCAATGTCTGCATGTTCAAGTCATTGGAACATGTAAGGTGCAAAATGTTCTTCTATCAACCAAATAGATAGTATGCAACTAAGAGTATATTTAGTAGGATGTAATGAAATATAATGTAGTATGTGCAAATGCATTCCTAATGTAATATTTGCACTAAAAATACACTTAATTACATGAAATTATATTTTATTACAGTATGCTAAACGTATCCTAATTACATTTAAGGATTGATGATGTTAGACTATCATGTCAAAATGATCAAGGAAGATGTTATCATTCCTATGCTTGTTTGATTTCACTCTAGGCTAGAAGTATGTAACTTCACCAAATTATTCTTCCATCTAAAAGAATATATGTAATTGAAATTCTAAGAGAAATTTTATTTCGCTTATCACTATTAATAAGATTGAGAATTTGACCACATATATATATATATATATATATATATATATTAAAGCTGGAGCATATAGAAAGTTTTGATGAAGCTCTCTCTATATTCACCATTTGATTTATCATTTTTATAATTTTTTGAAATTTTTATATAAGTTAAAGTATTTAAAAATAATTAAAAATTAAAAATAAATGTTAATTGTTAAGTAATTAATAGGGTTTTTAATATGAAAGTATAAGGGTTTTTTTTTTTTTTTTTTTGGTATCTTTTTCTGTAACTTTGTTCGAACAAATAAAATGAAAAAAAAAATAAAAAGTAACAATATAAAAAATTAAAAAATAAGTTAGATAATATAATACTTTTAATACATTATAATATAAAATTGTTCTCATTATATTCTCCCATAATTCTTTTTTTCTTTCATTGAATATATTGTGATAGATGATTTGAATTTTTATTAGTATATAAAGATAAAAATATTAGGGGAGACATGCTTAAAAATCTATTACAATAATAATGATTATTATTATTTATATAAAACATACAATAATTTTACATTTATATATCTTTTTATTTAGAATAATATTTATAAATTCTTACCATTTCATGATGGATGAAAATTAACTAAAAATATATTTTAATAACAAACTGAGCGAACCACAGGTTTAAGAACTAGTTTATGATAAATGTAGCATTAAGAGTTATTCTTTTACATGTATCATTAAAAAACCTTATTGCAAAATTGCAGCGAAGAAAAATGGACTAATCATATTAAGGTTATTAATTTTATATTTTATTAATTTACTCTAAATAATACAGTATATGAATAAAAAAAATTCACGCATCATACTCATATATCGCGTACATGATGCATCAAACTTGTGACAATTCTTAGTGAACTTGCAGTAGTTAGCAACAAGTAG
This sequence comes from Reutealis trisperma, assembly GCA_947687605.1. Taxonomy (NCBI): domain Eukaryota; kingdom Viridiplantae; phylum Streptophyta; class Magnoliopsida; order Malpighiales; family Euphorbiaceae; genus Reutealis; species Reutealis trisperma. The sequence goes on along the minus strand of CANTUT010001063.1, from coordinate 47,635 downwards.
ACTTTTATATTGTTAATGATAATATCCATTTGGTCTTCCTCCCAAATAATGACATAATTAAGGAAAAAAGAAAATGAAAAAATTGTTTAAATACTTCCATAAAAATCATGTATTCAAATATCTAACTTTTAGGATTACTTTATTTTAACAATAGGATGTAGCTATCTATAAATCATAAAGGCTTAGATGACTTTGTTTTTGTTTAAGTAAGCTCACTTGAGTAAGCTTTATCTCGTCAAAAAAAATGCAATTAAGATCACTCCCATAAAGTATTAATAAATATCTGTTACAGTTTCATTAAAAATTGCATGTCCACAAGGAACACAATTAATCAAAGTACATAATCATATATATATCTTCTATTCTCTAATGAGCTTTTGCATTACAAACAAAGTTATAATAAAAAATTAATCAAAGCACAACATCATGAACTGAAGATATCAGGTCCAAAAGGCAGCAAGCGAAGAGGTCAACATATCATATCTATGTAGGATTTTTCACAACTGAGAACAACTTAATCAGGAAAGAGGACGGAAAAAACAACATTTTTTGTATATGAAGCTTAAGAAAAAATCATTTGGTTCTCATAAAATAAATTGAAATCAAGTTACTTACTTGGAAACATGCATTTGAATCATCCTTCATTAGAATCACGAAAGTTGACATCATTCATGTCTCAGGCTGATAAGCTCAGTATCAAATATGAGAGTGCGCAAGGTTGAGCCTTCTCCATTAGCAAGAAGTCTTGGGCTGAAAATAGTTGTAAAAAGCCCCCACCTGTCCGATAACTACTGAAGGAAGAGCACAATGCTAGTGAGTATCTACAAGTAAATCAAAAAGGAAACAAATAAATAAACCAAACTTACAGAAAATGTACAATTCTTTAATATTGTACATACACATGCTGTGAGATTACCACCAATAAAAATTGGATCCAAATGGCTTACAGATAAAGTTTTGTATCCTACCTTATTTCTTAGAACTAAAATCTGTATCACTTTGCAAGAACATTATGCCAAAGAAATGAAACTTGATTGTTAGAGAAAGTAAAATCATATTTCTCTGGAACTTTGATTTTGCAGCAACTATAGATCCAGTTGGTATCCTCCTAAACAGGTGAACTCCTGCATGTCAATTATTTAATTGAAAGCCTAACCGGTAACTCATTGCTTGTAATCAGGTACACACATATGATTTCTCATTTTCATGTCTTCCTATTAGTCTCAGCAGTAACGAGAGCTAGTTGAAAACGTACAAGCCTTAACAATAGGAACATGCCCTACATTAGCATCCAAGACAACTTTCTTAGCATAATAGATCACAGAAAGAGGATACTTAATGGTTGCATTATCACAACCCTCGAAAATTATTGCAGAGAACACTATCCAAGTATTACGAGCACCAGGGTAATAATTGACCTTCAGATTATTTCGGTGTGTAACTAAAATGAAAATCAAACTAAAGATGAAACTAAAAATTCATATCGAGCTCCTGGTTGCATGGCAACCAATATAGAGCCAGGCTTATATCAGAATTGTACTTGCTTTGGTAGAAGTTGTATTGAAACTAACTCAGTGACTAATGACAGAAGAAGATCAAGGTACTCTGCCCTTGAATGCATTCAAATAGCTCTATTTCAGGCAACCTCCCAACAGTAGTAGCAGCTCTTTAGAAAGAGTAAACATATATCCTAGCATAGATTATAAACTAAACATACCTATAGCACAAGTGCACAACAATTGTACAAAAGCTGTCCTAATGCCTATAATCTTGAATCTTAATTCTAACAGTAATAATGCCTTATTCTCAGTAAACAGCAAGGCAACAATGAAAATTTTAGCAAGAATTTTATAATAGGATCTAAGTTCTAAAAGAGAGAAGATTTAAATAATAATTTAAAAAATTTCACCAAAACAGGAGTGATACACTACACCCAAACTAATCTCAAGTCTTTAAGCTCATTGCTAAATAATGCTTGATGGGAGTCAAGCCACAAAGGATTATTACAAGGAGAAGCAGATGGTAAGTAACAGGAACTCCCAGAAATGGATACTTATTTCGGCTCCCCAGTGTTCAACTAACTGTGCAAGAGGAGAGATAAGATAAAGCATCATCTCTCTCTCTTTCTCAAATTTCATAAGTGTATACTTTCTCTTTCATCTGTGGGAGAACAAGGCGAGAACGAGTTAGGTCTTCACTGTTCTAGGAAATTTCTGCCTTAGAGGTAGAAATAGATTTTAAAATTGTGAATTATGAATTGCAAAATAATTAACTGGATTAGTCGTGGCTCATATCCAGGGTTGGCTACTTACCTAATCTAGTAAAAAGAAGAAGTTCTTCATTTCAAGTTGAGGCAGTTATATATTTGGGATGCGATGCTTTTGGACTCTGGTATGTAGGCTGATGAAAATCCTAAGGTCAGCTATGTGTACCATTTAATCTCAATTGTGAAAGATGCACAGAAGCCTCCATGAACATTTGCACATTGTTAAAACTACATAAATTTGTGTTTTGCATTTTCCTTCTGCATCTCTGATTTTGCTTGCCTTCAAATTTGCCACTGCTATAATTTACCACATAACTGATGATATGCAAGTCAAAAGGAAACTAAAATCAGATGAGGTTATAACTAGGATGAACAATGGTATAGAGGTAGAATGTACTTTAGGAAGGTTGAAGTAGAAGTTAAGGATGAGAAAATAAAGACATTCTTTGTATATAATAACCAGATAACATAGCATTGCAAACAAATATACAGAATTTTTTAAAAATCACAAGCACACACACACACATATATATAGATAGATACACACACACACACACACACACACATATATATATGAATATATATCTATAGATGTATATATATATATATATATATATATATATATATATATATATATATATTCATATATTTATGTGTGTGTGTGTGTGTGTGTGTGTGTACACACACACACACACACACACACACACACATATATATATATAGATATACAGAAAGCAAACAAAATTTACATACATTAGGTGGTATAGGTTCTCAGGTCGTGTTCTGATATCCTTATGCTAGTGGAATGATGATTCTATGAATGCCACCCACATTCATTGGTTTTACAGCTACTTCAATCCCTGAAATGACCTGCAAATAGTTTTGATGTATCATTACCAAATGAACGACAACCTGATTTTCTTTATTATTTCATGGTTCCTATATTTCTTCCTATTTTCAATTAACTTGTTTATCAATTTCTTTAAATTGATATTCAATTTTTCAGAATTTGATTGGCATAGCAATATGTTATTCGTAAAAAAAAAAAAAAAAACGTAGGAGTTCATTCAAATTTTCTTAATTTTCAAAATTTGATTGCCACATGCTGAATTATCATTGACCAAATTTGATTCCTTACCAAAATGATTAGAATTTACGAATGAATTATAAACTAACAAGGCCACACAATGTTAAGGAATAATGTGCTAAATATGGAATTGAAAATCAATTCCATATTTATTACTAGAACTTACATTCCCTGAGCCCAGGACGAAATTGAAAGGAATCGATTAGCTGGTCTCATCTTTGTGATCAAATCACTATCCTCGTTTTGCTGCCGATCTTCCATAGTAATGTATTGCAACCTTTAAGAACCATTCAGTAAATCATTTTTGTGGTTTTCAATAAACTATTGAAGATCAATAGTACGAAAATCAAAAGAGAGTGTACCTGATCACTGTCGACAGGGACTTCGCCGGAGCGAATACGGAGATCCAGGGACTTGACTCCAGCGGAATTTGGAAGCTCTAAGATCTCATTGCTTGGAGAAGAAGCAGCAGTGCAGTAGAGAATGAGAAAATTGTGTATATTGATATGATTGTTGCACTAGATAAAACTCTTCTTCTTATTTGAAGACAATGAAGAGATTGAAGAGATTCAGGAGATGAAACTGACGCTAATCGGACTGTACGATTGTCGGTTGCATGAATATATAATGCGGACGCGAAGTACCTCAGCAACATCGTCATATTTGCTTTTTCGCGGTTCAATGGAACCTTAAGTTTTTGTTGTGCCTCTGCGCCAAAAAAAAAAAAGAGTATTTTTTTGTGCTAGAGGAAAAATCTTTAAAACAACTTTTACGACGCCGTTACCAGGCTGATTTTTTATTTTTATTTTTTGAGAAAGAAAATGCAAAAAACGACGCCGTGTAAAATGTTAAAATAAAATATTTAAAAAGTCGCCGTCTGTGGGAATCGAACCCACGACCACATGGTTAAAAGCCATGCGCTCTACCGGCTGAGCTAAGACGGCTATGCGGAAAACATTGGGAGAAAAACTTTATCATATTATGTAACTATAGGTCGGTAAACCATTTTATAGATTTGTTTATTTTTTCTATATTTGATTTGTTGGTTTTCTTACTTAGTTAATGAGTCAAATTTATATTGATTAATTTAACTTCAAATATACCCTTTTTTTTTTTTTTAATATTAGTAATTTCCTAATGAATATTAATTTCTACAATTATTATTATTATAAAATAAACATCAACATATGGCTTTGAAATCGCATAACTTTTCATTTACTGAAATATTATAATTACTATAAGTTTTATCAACTATAAATGTCTGTAGAACACATTTGTTTACACTCGCGGTAGATCTACTCTCTATTTATCACTAACTAGTTCATAAATATGTGCTCTACCGGGTTTGTTATTAAAAATATTTTCAATTAATTTTTATACATCGTAAAAAATAAAAATATATAAATATTATTTTAAATAAAGATATATAAATAAAAATAAAAAATTATTATATATTTATATAAATAATAATTGTTATTATATAATGAATTACTAAATCGGTCTCATCGTTAATATTTTTATCTATATATAAGTATATAAAAATTTAAGATATCAATCATAATATTCAATAATAAAAAAAAGCGTTAATCACAAATATTCTATGGAAAAAGGAGTTATCATATAATAAATCAGTGAAAATAATTAAAATGTATTAAAAATATTATTCTATCCTATTTGTTTATTTATTTTTATAGTACTATTTTTCATTTTCTTTTCTCATTTAATTTGCCCAAGTAGGATTATCACATGAAAAATAATTTAAAAAAAAAACTTTTCAACTTTCATATTAAATATCTTATTAATTATCTTGTATTTATTTTTAATCATTTTAAATACTTAAAATTATATAAAAATTTCAAAATTTCATAAAAAAAGGATAAATGGAATAGTGAAATTTTATAAAAAAAAAAGATAAATGGAATAGTAAGCAAAGAGAAAGTCTTTATTTTCTCTAAGTTTTATCCTTAAAATATAGTTCTAGTTTATAAATCTGTGTTTCGCACAATTTGTTATTAAAAATATTATTAATTAATTTTTATACCTCGTGAAGTATTAAATAAAGATATATAAATATAAATAAAATATGTTTTATATAAATAATAATAATTTATATAATGAATTTCTAAATTGGTGCCCTCATTAATATTTTTATCCATATAGGTACATAAAAACTCAAGTTATCAATCATAATATTTAATAAAAAAAAAAAAAGTTGATCACAATATTCATTAATGAAAAAAAGAGTTATGGGAGAATATAACAATGAAAATAATTAAAATATATTAAAAATATTTTTCTATGTCATTTGTTTATTTATTTTTATAGTACTATTTTCTATTTTATTTTCTCACTTAATTTGCTCAAGTAGGATTATCATATGAAAAATAATTAAACAAAACTATTCAACTTACATATTAAATATCTTATTAATTATCTCATATTTATTTTTAATCATTTTAAATACTTAAAATTATATAAAAATTTCAAAATTTTTTAAAAAAGATAAATGGAATAACAAGCATAGAGAACGTCTTTATTTTCTCTAAGTTTTAGCCTTAATATATAGTACTAGTTTATAAATCTATGTTTCATATGGTTTGTTATGAAAAATATTTTTAATTAATTTTTATACATCATAAAGTATTTAAATAAAGATATAAAAATATAAATAAAAAATTATATATTTTATATAAACAATAATTATTATTATATTATCAATTTTTAAACTAAAAAAAAGAGTTAATCACAATATTCAATGAAAAAAAAATTATGAGAAAATATAACAACGAAAATAATTAAAATGTATTAAAATTATTATTCTATCTCATTTGTTTATTTATTTTTATAGTAGTATTTTTTATTTTATTTTCTTTTTTAATTTGTCCAAGTGGGAAAAATAATTAAAAAGCTCTTCAATTTACATATTAAATATTTTATTTTTAATCATTGTAAATAATTAAAATTATATAAAAATTTCAAAATTTTATAAAAAAAGATAAATAAAATAATGAATAAAGAGAAAGTCTTTATTTTCTGTAAGTTTTAGTTTTAATATATATATAGTATATAGTATATAGATAAAAAAAAATCTGAATTAATGACAAAAGTATGGTTTTTAAAAAAAAAACGAAAGGATAATTTTTTTTTGCCAAACAAACGAAAGGATAATTAATATATTAAAAATGGAGAAAGGTCATTATAAAAATAAAGGCAATGTTATTATAACTTTAAACTCCATGACTATTACATTTTGTCCATAAAAAAAAATTAACAATAACTCATACAGAACTACGATTAAGATGGCAGTGCAGGGATCAGATGCATATCATATTTTTTATCCATTAAGGACTATGCATCTTGCTGGGAGATGTAGGACAAGATTCGAAGGATAATTAATGGGTGTGGTAAACGTCGTGGAATAACGTGCACGCTGTAAAATAAATAATTATTTATTTATTAATTATTTAATTTCTTTATTCAAGGATAAATAGAGTATAAATGAGATTAAAACTATTTATTCTATTAAAAATAAATTTCTTAACTTTAATTTCTTGGGGATATTTAAATTATAACTCTTTCAAAGTGGATGCAGACTAAAAAAATACAATTTATTGCTTTCTAAAAAATATTTTACCTGTGTGATTCAAACAATGAGAGTATGAATTTTTGGAAAAATTCTTGTAATTTTTTCTATTTCTTAACATGATCATTCCTAATCGGTGTGAAAATCAATTATCTATCATATTCGTAGATTGTATATCAAAACTTGATCTAGTCGCTTCTACTACAAGGCAATTCTATTATCCTTTATTATCATACATAATATATTTTTCCAATATTAATATCAGAGCAAGTATATTTTGCACTCATCTATTTATGGTAGATTATATATCATGATAATTTTTTATTTTATGCAAATAAAAATTTATATAATTATATTTTCTTTTATTTTATGTAAATAAGAGTATCTCCAATGGTGTTTTTTATTTTAAAAAATATATTTTATTTAATAAAGAGTATCTAGTTGATAAAAAGTAAAAAATTTTATTTAAATCTAATACACTCTCTATATTTTATTCTTTATTTTACTTTATCTCATAAGCATTTATTATTTTAATTTTTCAATTTTTAAGTTTGTCTAATTGAAAAAATAGTACTAAAATTATTTCAAATAAAATGTATAAAAATTTGTATTGCATTAATTAAATTATAATAGAGAGTGATATTTGATTTTTTAGATGTGAAAAGTCAAACCAATACTTTTCTTTATTTTTTAAAGATAAATAGTCTATTTGAGTTTTATTTTTTAATATAATTTTTTATAATAAAGAGTTTGACATATATAAAGAGTACATTGAGAATATTCTAAGAGATTATATATTTAGGAATTAAATTTTTCCAAATGAAAAAAAAAATGTATAAAATATGTTTTTTACATAAAAATAATTATTTATGAAATTTTTATTTGAGAAAATTCAGTTTTGTAACATGATTATTTTCTATTTTTGAGTGAATTTTTCCCCAAAAAATACTATTATTTCTATGATTTTATTTAATAAATATGTACTATTACATGTAGGCTTTAAATCAGTATAAAGATCACTCAAAACATATTTAAAAGGAGTGAGATAAGAGCTATCATGACCCAAACCCGAGGGCACATGACCGGCACTAGAGTACAGGTAATGCACGTGGCTATCGATACCCGTAATAAGCCTAACTACTTACAAAACAACAAAACTATCAAGTGACAGCTGCAACTATCACAAATTAGCGCTAACCAAATCATTATTTCAAAATATTATATAACATTTAATTGGTTTATGCTTAATAGATAACTTATCAACTCAACATATATAATACAACTAATAATTAAAATAAATTTACAAATAATAGAAATAACAATGCAGAGTTATAGAGTGATAATACAAATATACTAATATTATTTACATAACTCAATAATTAAGTACAAAATATTGCCGAATGATGAAAGGCAATATACTCAATTTAAGGTATCCTCACGAGCTCATTCCATAATCTGGGAAAAACATATTAAATAAGAATGAGTGTTCGACTCAGTGAATGATGCTAACTAATATATTAACATGGTACCTATAAACATGTGTCTAATATTCATGCTGATACAATGTATCACAGAAAGCAAACAAATCAGACAAGTAAACATGGATGGAATACAGTTTACAATACTACACTAAACCTCAATATAGGGAGCCAATATCTCTATTATGGCTCTCTGAATCCAATATTTTCTCTTATAACCAATACAAAAGGTCCCAGCCGTCATTGGCCAATGCCACACAGCGCTGACCTGACTGATCATAGCGGGGCAATGGGCAAGCCCCAGCCATCAGCTACCAGTCCTAGCTCATCTTATCTCAATTATCATAAATAGATCCACTTTTCTAAGTGATTCATCATTCACAATCATATGCTAACATGCATCTATGCAATAATAATGCATAATTATACATATATAAATACAAACAATAAATGCAAATACATGAAAAAGAAAGGAGAATATATTGAGGAGTATCACTCACCTACTTGACGATGCTTCTAATTGATTTTCCCCTTGAAGTGTGACATTTGTTGACAGAAGCATGCTGAAGACATCGACTTGCCAAAATTTCGACAGAATCTCCCCTAAACTAGGACTTTGCCCAATTGTAACAAAGAAAATAAACACTTCTAACAAATACCTCAATTTACAATATTTCCACCTTAACTCTGTAATTCCCCGTCCTGGGGCTCCAACTCAAACGGTAGCACAACCAAATCCAATTCTCAATTACCAAGTAAATCTAATAAACATAATTTAAATCAATTTATAACCCAATAATAATTGAAATTCAAGAGTTTTGAATTTACCCCATGAAAAATCTGATTGAACAAATGTTGAAAACCACACCAAAACAATGAGACAATGCAGCCGGATCTACTCCATGAGCCGTTGCTAAAGCATCGCCAGCCGGCCACATTTTGCCGCTGCCGTTGGTGAACCTAGGCAACCTTCATGCCATCTTACTTGTCTCGATGCCAGGAGCTTGAAAATTGTTGCCACTTGCCACCGCTTCACCAAAAAAAATCCTTAAAAGTTTCAACTACCTATTTTTTTGATCTCCAATTTTGGCAAGTTTCAGAGGACCAGACAGGTACCGATTGAAAGCTCTTGAGACAAGGATTCGAACATGTTAACCCTCAAAATTGCACATTTAGTCAACCGTTTTTCAATTACAAACTCATAAAATCAAACTAGTCTCAAATCAGATCAAAAATGGCCAAAACAGTGCAAAATCAGGTTGAACCAACAGGTCTGCGGTGCGCCAAACGTGCCACCTAGTTGGGCGTGCCTAGCATGCTGGTGGCAGGGCAGCACACCCAGCATGCCGCCTTGTCGGCCGGCTATAATATCCCAACTTAGTACAAGCCATATGTATAGAAGTATATATGAAAATATCCGATTAGTATCGTAATACGTGCCCAAGTTACAAATGAATATTTTCAAATATTCAAATAATTTGAATTTAAATGTTTTAAAGTAACAATTTTATATAAAAATATTTTCCTTGTTGTTATAATTATATTGACATTTAAAGTTATAGATATTTATGAATTTATATTTGAATATTGATATTGATATTAATATTTATTTATATTATTATATTGATATTGATAAACTAAATATATATTGATATTTGATATTATATGTATGATTTATTAATATTGTTGTATGAGTATTTATAATATTGAATTGTTTTTAATTTAATATTGATATGTGGAATAATTTATTTATTATATTTTATATTGATATTTAAAATGATATTAATTTATTATATTATTATACTAATATTTTTAAGAGAATATTTTATTAAATGAAGTATTAATTTTTAAATTTATAATTTATCTAAATGAGAAAGTTTAAATTAAAAAAAATTGAAATTTTATTATGTAATATAGAAATTTGTTTAATTATTAATTGAAATTATATATTATGATTTATATTATAATTATTGAATAATATGGTGAAATTAATATTTTGGTTAAAATTATTGTTTCAGAAATTATATGCCTAAATTATTATTATTATTATTATTATTATTATGAGAAGAAACAAAAAAATAAATAGAAAAACCTAGACAGCCCAAACTCAGGCAGAAGAAGAAAAGAAAAATAGAGGCAGAGAACGCAGAGAGAGAGAGAGAGAGAGAGCTACCCTCTGACTGCCGTAGACAGACATATGCCCCACCAAAAGGAAGAGTGCTCACCGACCAATCGACCAGTATAAGCCCATCACCAATCGCCTCGAGACGGCAATGCACACGCCAACCAAAGACTTGTCGGCCGTAACTTCTAGGCCAATTTTTGACCATTTTCCAATCTCCTTTCCCGATGAAATTGGTATGGTTAAGCTCCTCGTGATTCCAATTTTGATTTAGTATATCATTTGCTAATTTTAGATAATTTTTGTTTTGATCGAAATCCGGCATTCCTAACAGTTGCCGGATGGGATTTCTGGTGATCTCTGGTGAATTACAAAAAATAAAGAGTGTATTCGAACTCCTCAATCCATAAGCTAACCATTGGTATCCTCGGATCGTAATTTGCTCGTCGTTGGAATTTTCCAGCGACCGTGAAACCGACGATTTCAAATAACAACTTCGACTCATTAAATCGAGCCACGTGGTATAAACTTTGACTCCTAATTATATATAGATATTGAATTATGATTTTATTTGTGAGAATTTAGGTAAATTGTTTAGAAGAATTAATTAGTTAAATTAGATAATTGAATTGCGATAATTGTTATTCGTATGATTAATGAGTATTATTGATGATTAGTTGAAATATTGAAGTGAGATGTTAAGATTGGAATTGAGTTAATTGAATTGATTGGATATTAGTTTGATAATGAAGAATGGAATCAGTGGATGGGATTAGTGCATTGAAGGTCAGGTTGGATCAATTAATTGATTTATTGTTGATAAATTAGATTTATTATAATTGAGAGTTAATCATAGCTTAGAGGAGATACTGCTAAATTTTTGGTAGATAATTTAAAGATAAATAAGAAAGAAATAGTGTAATAATATCTAATAAATGATATTATATTTTTATGTCAAGGGAGAATTCAGAGGATAAATGATAGAAGGGAATATTCCGTTAGATTGCAATTGACAATCCAGGTGAGTGAAGAATATATAATGTTATATTTAAGTTCAAAATATTTAAAGTTAATAAAATATTGTTATTGTTAAATTAAGAAGCATGTTTATGGTAATATGAAATTCAATTGTTTATTGATAAGTAATAAATTGATAAGATGTTAATATTTATTATAAATGATTTTCTATTGATTTCCAAAATTATAAATTTAATTGATATTCCAAAAAATATGATACTAAAAACCTTGTCATAAAAATATATATATTACAAAGTATTAATTAAAGAAATTTCCAATGCTTCATGAAATAATTGAAAAGTTACTGAAAATAGTCAAAGTTATGTATAAGCATCTGCTTATATATGTGGATATATATCTAAATTGTACCTATATAAAAGTTCTTGTGGTTAAATTAGTAAGTTGAAATATGGGAAAACTATATGTAAGATTCAAGTAATAGTTAATATCCTTCCTAAAGAGGAATCACTTGTAAAATTATTAGTAATATCGTTATTGTTAAACTGTTGAGCCTTAAATACCGAAAGGACCTTATACATATGTTTTAAGTGTTACCTAGAGTAACTCTTTTCTTCCAACACCTGAAAAGTCATTTAGAAAGTATATGTAAACCTTGAATGCAAGTAACCTATTTGGCAAAAAAAAAAAAAAAAAGTAACCTATTTGAGCCTTGGAATTATTGAAATCCCAATTTCCCATTTTATCAAGGATTAATTATTAACATAGAGATCCCCGTCTGATCTGGGTAAGTGTCACATCCCAACTTTTGAGACATGATAGTCTTAGAACATGGGGAGATATAAGGTTACCCACGTCCATAGAACCCACTTATACTTATACAAATATTGTCTAGGATTGTACCAAAACCTCTTACATTAACTTAAATAAACCCCCCCTTTTTTTTTTTTGAAAACCTTAAGTTGCGTAACCATAGTTGAAGTATATTTTAAACATAATCCATAAGGAAATAATATTTAGAATTCAATTAAAACCTCGAAAGATAACATTTCAAAATAAACATCCAAAAATAAATATTCTCGGAGCCTCTAAGGATAACTCTTCATAATATATTAAACTAATTATCTTGGACAAGGTATTCCCCCAAGTGAAGTAGAATGCTTGAGCCATCACTTTGCCTCTTCATACTGCTCACCTAGAATCACATAAAGAAAAAAGGGTGAGATAGATGATCTCTATGAGTAAACAATATGGCACATACAATACCACATATCCCTTTTTTCTTTTTTTAAAGGAAACCCATAGCTTATAACACATAGTTTATGTTTTACAATCCATGAATCAAGGTTTGCAGAAATCACACTTATAACATATAACACATAGAGTGAGGGCTACTACTGTAATCACTTAAACCTATAGAGTGAAGGCTATTACCATAATCAATCGAACACATAAAGTGAAGGCTATTGCCATAATCACTCGAACACATAGCCGATGATTACTCACATCGATACGAGAATCACATAGTCGATGATTACTCACATCGGTATGAGGATCACATAGCCGATGATTACTTGCATCGGTATGAGGATCACATAGCTGATGATTACTCGCATCGGTATGAGGATTTCCACATAAAGGGTTAAAGGTATCATAGCTAGAGCTAATGGTATTCACGTATAATAAAAACATTTAAGGTAGTAATAATATGTATCATAATAACAATGGCAATTTAACTTTTTAGCAAAAGATACAATAATAGTATAGTTCTAGAAAGAATATAAGTCAGGGTAATAATCACAAGGAATTATTATTGGATAAACAAAAATGGTTTTTTGACCAACTATCCCTTAGTAACCCAAGCTTTACAAAGAAATCACTTAATCATATTTGAGGATAGGAAGAACTTGGGTTTCAAAATCTCATGGTTCACATAACATGATACACATATTTGTCATATAATATAATGTTACTCACACTTGACACAAGATTACAGTGTTTACTCACCTTGTGGTTTCTTCGCTCCTAGTACACGTAGCCCTTTTGAACCTCTAAAGCTCCTCAAGCTCTAACATAATATTTAATTATGAAGGAATGATGGAGCCAAAAGCAGCGGAAGGAAGGTGGTGAGGTAAAATTTCAAACATTTTAAAATTTCACTTCACCCATTTTGGTCCAAAATTCATTCGAGAAATCAATTAATTTGTGTGTAAAACACATATGCATATAAAGAAGAAGGAAGAGTAATCATATTATCTCTTGTAGGTTCCTTCATTCTTTATTAAAGAGCTTCCCAATTGTGAGGCCTCTAGATCATCCACACCTAGCTCACCTCCAAATTTCCTCTTGATTTCTTTGGTGTTCTTGAATTCTCTCTTGGATGCCCAATTTGATTCAAGATTTCCCTGAAAAATCATTTAGGAATTTAAGGTTTCTTTTTAGTTTGTTTTGGACTAAACACATTTTTAATTTGCAAGCATTTGTTTTTTCATAAAGAACAAAGAAGAGAATTGAAGATTAAAAGAAAAATTGAAGAAACACTTTTTCATTTTTCTTTCTCTCTCAACTTCTCTCTCTAAGCTTCTCCAAATATGAGGAAATGATGTTCATCCTATTTGTAACATAAAAACTCAAGGTTTTTATATGTTTCCAAGACTTAACTCTTAAGTCTTCACAAAGACCATAATATTCTTTTACATTCTTCTAGCTCACCATTTGGTGAAGGGGCAAAGTTGACTTTGCTTCCTCAAATAGTGAAATGACCATTATATCCTTTAGGGGTAAATTAGCCAAAAGATGTAATTATAATTTTAACCTTAGTAGAAAATTCTATAACCCCCTTAACCCATCATATGGGCTTATAAATAGTGAATTTTCTCTAACTCCTAAATTGCCTCTTAACCATATCACATATGAGCTTAGGCCACATCTCATGTGTTAAGGGTTTTACTAAGCTTAAAATTAAGTCTTTGATTTAGTCTAGATCAATTTTCAATTTAATCTATCTCATTTGCATCATATACAAATAAAAATTTGATTAAATCAAAACCTTCAAAAATTAAACATTAGGATATGCTAGGGTCCTTCTAAATTTAATTACATGTTTAATCATTTTATCACTAATCAATTAATTAAACACTTTAATTAATTATTATGGTAAACCTTTTACACTTGGAAGGTGATCACTATTGGGTGTGTGACTTTCTAGGTCAATGTCTAATTAGCAATGGGAATGAGAAAACATTTTTCTCTACTATTGTGAAATCCCCACTTCACGTTTAGTCCCATAAGTCGTGAGGGACAACTAGTATTTCATATCACAACTACCTAATTAGAAATGAATGTTTATAGTTGAGAACTTTAAATATCACATGGACCATCGATCATAAATCATCATGCACTAGAATCCCTTTATTAAAGATCCCAATCTTGGCTAGGGTAATGGTTTATGTCAAATCCTAATATGCCTCGATTCTATGTCCTTATCCTAGTTCTGATTCTTGATGATATTATATTCCTACTAGAAACTCTTTCTAGTGAATCTGTCTGTCCTGGCTAGGAGCTTTAGTTATCAAGAATAACCAAATAGCATAGGATCTTAACCTTGTTTACTCGAGGTAATGAATTCTATCTTGGCGATCACTTACCTCCATACATGCCATATATCCGTACATGAATAGTACGTTTATGTAAGCAGTAATAAATCCTAACCACCTATGTATGAGATATAGTATCTCTCAAGTCAAAGGATTATATGCACTATTATGACCTAGATGATAAATAATTGACAAGTAGTGAAACCCCATATTATTATCATCTAACGTCACAGTTCGACTATTCATCCTATGAATATCCACATGTTTGTATTGACATCACATGTCAAGCAGCATGAGACTCACTGCCTCTATAATCATCTGTATCACATACTAATTATAGAAAACAAATAGAGGTGATGGTCTTCCGAAATTAATGATACCCATTCATTAATCTTATGACTATGAACATATTTAAAATATTTGTACAAGAGTTATCTGTATCCCATATTCTCAACACTTGAGAATAAATCCTCTTACAAATACTTAAGGACTATATTCAATAATATGAAATCCTTTTCACATTATGAATATATTATCGTGTCATTGGGAATTAAAATCTACTATTACATAACTATTATATGGCTCTTATGGCACATACTGCTATCAAATTCAATACTTAGTATTTATTTAATTATGATGCTATTTCATCCCATAACTACCCCATGCACATATAACATTCACATACACTTAGAGTGGCACTAAAAGTGCACTTATTACTTATACACATCATGCTGACTTTAAAAGTCTTGTGCACTTAGCTTTTATAGGCCCATATGAAGACACATTACAATCATGTCAATACCTTTCTAAGATCAACACAATATCATTACCTTAATATCAATTCACTTTAATAATCATCTTAGTATACTTAACACATCCATACATGTCAACTTATCGATAGCCTATCAAGTGTCATGCTTAACTCTTATGTTCCATTTATTCGATCAATCTCTTCATCAATTTAAGACCATTAATTCATTATCAAGTCATTATAACACCTATTTCCATATTTTCCAATCACATTCACATTCTAATCACAACATAAGGTTAATATACCTTAAGTATACCAAAGTGCCTCTAGGCTAGTCTATAGTCATTCCTTCAACCAACATGCAATTTAACCATTTATGATACATACATGCATGTCAATAATCATCAAAATACATCACATAAAAATTATAGATATTGGTATAAAAATATCAATGTAGGCCGAATGTCCTATTCAAAGAAAAACCTGAATTTTCTTATTCTTCGCACTTTCCGTCTATTACAGTAATATGTAAAAACATGGTTTCAACCAAGATTTTTCATGTAATCAAAACAAAAATAATTTTAGAACATAAAAATGTAGGAATTGGCACATATATAATCCATATGCATGAAAATTTTCTAAGTTTAGTTGTTAGGGTGAAAACCATAAACCTTTCTTATTTCCAGTACTTTTTGGTCATTACAGTAATATATAAATAGGTGTTTTAAACCATTTATTTTCATTCAATCACAACAATATCAGTTATGAACATCAATATGTACAAATCGGCAGCCATTGACATGTCTTATGGATGAAAATTCTAAGTTTAGAGTTTAGAGTGAAAATCATGAGTTTTCCAGCTTTCCAGTGTTTTCCGATCATTACAGTAATATATAAACACATGATTTAAATCATTATTTTCCATCCAAACATAACAAATATCAGTTTAGAATTCATAAACACACAATTCGATAGCACATACATATATACTCATAGAATTTTTCAACTTTCAAGTTTTAGGATGAAAACCTTGAATTTCCTTATTTTCTGAAATTTTTCGGTCATTACAGTAATATGTAGAAATATGATTTAATTTAATATTTTTTATCTAAACACATCAAAAATTGCCCCCCTTGGTATGGTTTATGCATAAAAATTTCAATTTTGAGTTACAGGATTCACCTTTGGAGAAATCGCGGAGAGAGGTTGGTGCTTTCGGTAGAAAAATTGATTTTTCTCTCAAGAAATTACTTAGCCCAAATTTTATCAGAAAAAATTAGTGAATATTCAGTTCAAAATAATTTTCTCAAGATTAGTTTTACAAAAATCAAATAGCAAATTGAAAGGAAAAGAAAAACTTACGAAATGGTTGCAAAATCACAAATTTGAAAGGATTTTTATGAATTTCGATAGAGAGAAATATTTTGAGAGAATTTTTCTACTAAAATAATGAAATAACAGAATGGTAGCTGCAAAAATAAAGGACTGGCCAAAATTTAGGTTAAATATTAGGGTTTTGGGTGAAATTTCCAAAATTACCCTTAATGAGCTAGGTTATGAGTATTTTGGTGTAGTGATCTTTTAAGTATTTGAGCCTTTTAATTAATTTTGGGATAATTATAGGTAATTAAAAATAAAATATTTTTCCTATTATTTTCATTAAAATTCTCCCTAAAATATTTTTTAAAAAATATTTTTACAAATGCTCATAAAATTATTTTATGCTTAAAAATTGACTTTTTGCATGAAAATTTATTTTATGTAAAATAAATTATTCTATGCTAATGCACCTCATATAAATCATTTATTTCACAATAATAACTCATATTAGGCATATTAAAATTAATTTAATATACCACAAACTCATAAATCACATAGCACATAGATTCCCATAAAAGCGCACACTTAGTCTTAATAATTCTATGTTAAGCAAATTAGTCATGAAAACTCCTAGAGTGGGTGTGGATTATTACTTTCTCCTCCCTTAAAAAAAATTCATCCTCAAATTTTCAAATCTAGTAGCACAGCAGACTCTGCTTAACTTCTCCGCCACACTTCTGCTGCGCCACTCAAACACAATATCTAACTATAATTTACCTATTGAATACAGTAAGGCACATACTCGTAATTTATCAAAATCACACTGATAAACTTTCAGCTTGAGCTATACCTATGTTAATCTCTTGTTCAAACAAATCTTAAACTAATTCTTAATAATTTTGTATCCCTTAACCTTAAACAAAATAATAGAACCTTTAATTTCACCTTAATTAAATATAATCCAATAAGCATTTCTTTTCCTCATATCTCTAGTAATAATAACATCTATACTAATACCTTAATCACCACTTCCATTCATTATTTATCACATTAGTCATATAAGAATTCAATAAAAAATTCTAAATTAATAACTCCAATTGATACTTGATAATTCTCTTTCCATATCAACAATTATTATTTAATCTATTACAACCTTAATAGATATTTTCATATTTAATACCTTGCTAACATTACAATTTCTACACTCCTTCATTCATCAATTAAAACATATTTAAACTTAACAAAAATTCCTATATATATCATATCCCAAACGAACTTGCATTCTATTAATTTATAATCCCAAATAAACTTCTTATAACTATTTCAGACTTACTCCCTTTTTGTATAATATATACATCATTATCATGACTTAATTACCTAATGCCTCATAATTTTTATACATTTAGCTCATAATATCATCTCACTTTATGTTTTCCAATTATATCTCGCTATACTTCACATTCCTAATCATTTAATTTATCCATATTAAAATAATAAACCTTCTAATACTATTGCCATTCAATGAAATCTATATGCAACTCTTATATCCTTTCAAGTCTATGCCATTCTAGGTTATCTCACTGAAAATTCTTTTTGTACTAAAGATCACTACCGAATTTTCTAGTAACCTCAATTGAACATTGTTATATGTAATGCCTTAAAACATTTCTCATTCAAAGGACTCAAATCCCTTTTAGGTATATTCAAAACTATTAAATTTGCAAGACTGCATAGCATCATACTTATCCTTTTATCAGTATTGCAAATCTGAGAATACTTATCCTTTTATGTCTACCCCTTCTTAAGAGAAATTCATCCACGAATTTAGATACTTACTTATATGCTCTCGAAAATAATTGGGGCTGCTTCCGTCGCATCCCTATCTCAACTTCCTAGGTAGACTCATCCATTCCATAATTATGCTAATGGACCTTAATCATAAGTATCTCCTTGATACACAAATTTCTTCCCATCCTTAATTCAAAATTCTACTTGCTTTACTCTACAGTCAATATAAGCTCCATACTCATATAATCAATCCATTCCTAAGATCATATCAAATTCTAATACACTAAGTTCTAATAACTCCATAGGAAGTTTTCGTCCATCAATGTCTACCTCACAATCCTTAAACACATACTTTACTTCCATCATTTCTCCCAAAGAAGTTGACAGTACTAAGGATTCATTCAATAATTCCTTAATATACTTCAATTACTTCATACCTTATACTTATGTACATATAATGTAACCAATTTGTTTCATTCTCCCACTGATCATTACTAACTATCATTTCTCTTCTTATGGCCTTAATCACAGTTATCATTTAATAACTCTATATATTTCTTATATTAAACCATTGTCATATGTAAGCATTTAATACTTCATAACATTGTACCCAATCAATCATTAATCTAAATTGGATTAAAACTTAGTCAACTTCTCTTTCTAATCTACTTAACCCCACTATCAAAATATCATACTTATCATGCATTTTCATCAATACCCATCATATCATGTCACAAGACATAAATCACATATCACATATCAATAGCATATGTCACATAGCATATAGCATGTATCAGGTATCATAATCATGTAACATATAACTTATAACATCATGAATTTCCCTATCATATATATATCAGTCATGTCATAGGCAATAAAAGAAATAATGGCATACTAAATCGCTAAGCAATTAATTAACATCATTCGCACCGCAGGAGTCTTCTTTTTCTTAAGGTGGATCATAGGCATGGCCTTCTCGAACATCTCTCGCCATATCCTCTTGCATGCCACACGCGGTGCTCTAGGTCACTATCCTCTAGCAGGGGTAATCTTTTTGGTCATTTGAAGAGAAATCATAAGGCACACAACAATAATAAGGATTGCTAAAACCTATTAGGATTTTGCGGAACTATGCTAGCAATAGACTGCAAATGACATGACAGGGAAATTCCTATGCTTTAGGATTATATTATTTAACCCAGTAAATAGACAAGTCTAAACTAGACTTTAAAACCTACAGCTCTGATATCACCTTTGTCACATCCCAACTTCTGAGACATGACTGTCCTAGAACATGTGGAGACGTAAGGTCACCCATGCCCGTAGAACTCACTTATACTTATACAAATACTGCCTAGGATCGTACCAAAACCTCTTATATTAACTTAAATAAACCTTTTTTTTTTTTTTTGAAAACCTTAAGTTACAGAAGCATAGTTGAAATATATTTTAAACATAATCCATAAGAAAATAATATTTAGAATCCAATTAAAACCTCGGAAGATAACATTTCAAAATAAACAACCAAAAATAAATATTTCCATAGTGTCTAAGAATAACTCTTCATAACATATTAAACTAATTATCTTGGACAAGGTATTCCCCCAAGCGAAGTAGAATGCTTGAGCCATCACCTTGCCTCCTCATACTGCTCACTTGAAACTACACAAAGAAAAAGGGTGGAGATAGATGGTTTCAATAAGTAAACAATATGGCACATACGATAACACATATCCCTTTTTTTTTTTTAAAGGAAACCCATAGCTTATAACACATAGTTCATGTTTTACAATCCATGAATCAAGGTTTACAATTTAACAAGGTTTGCAGAAATCACATTTATAACTCATAACATATAAAGTGAGGGCTACTGCTGTAATCACTCGAACATATAAAGTGAAGGCTATTGTTATAATCACCCGAACACATAGCTAATGATTACTCACATCAGTACAAGGATCACATAGTCGATGATTACTCGTATCGATACTAGGATCACATAGCTATGATTACTTGCATCGGTACAAGGATCACATAGCCGACGATTACTCGTATTGGTACGAGGATTTCTGCATAAAGAGTTAAAGGTACCATAGCTAGAGCTAATGGTATTCATGTATAACAATAACATTTAAGGCAGCAATAACATGTATCATAATAATAATGGCAATTTAACTTTTTAGCAAAAGATACAAGGATAGTATAGTTCTAGAAAGAATATAATTCAGGGTAACAATCACAAGGAATTATCATTGGATAAACAAAAATGGTTTTTAGACCAATTGTCCCTTGGCAACCCAAGCTTTACAAAGAAATTACTTAATCATATTTGAGGATAGAAGAACTTGGGTTTCAAAATCTCATGGTTCACATAACATGATATCACATATTTGTAATATAATATAATGTTACGCACACTTGAAGCAAGATTACAATGTTTACTCATCTTATGGTTCCTTCACTCCTAGTACACATAGCCTTTTTGAACCTCTAAAGCTCCTTAAGCTCTAACATAATATTTAATTCAATACTTAGTATTTATTTAATTATGATGCTATCCTATCCCATAACTACCCCATGCACATATAACATTCACATACACTTAGAGTGACACTAAAAGTGCACTTATCACTTGTACACATTATGTTAACTTTAAAAGTCTTCTGCACTTAGCCTTTATAGGCCCATATGAAAACACATTACAATCATGTCAATACCTTTCTAAGGTCAACACAATATCATTACCTTAATATCAATTCACTTTAACAATCATCTTAATATACTTAACACATCCATAAATGTCAACTTATCAATACCCTTTCAAGAGTCATGCTTAACTCTTATGATCCATTCATTTAATCAATCTCTTCATCAATTCAAGACCATTAATTTATTATCAAGTCATCATAACATCTATTTCTATATTTCCCAATCACATTCACATTCTAATCACAACATAAGGTTAATATACCTTAAGTATACCAAAGTGCCTCTAGGCTAGTCTATAGTCATTCCTTCAACCAACATGCAATTTAACCATTTATGATACATACACGTATATCAATAATCATCAAAATACATCACATAAAAATTATAGATATTGGGATAAAAATATCAATGTAGGCCAAATGCCCTATTCAAAGAAAAACCTAAATTTTCTTATTCTTTGCACTTTTCATCTATTACAGTGATATGTAAAAATATGGTTTGAACCAAGATTTTTCATGTAATAAAAAAAATC
Source organism: Reutealis trisperma (assembly GCA_947687605.1). Taxonomy (NCBI): domain Eukaryota; kingdom Viridiplantae; phylum Streptophyta; class Magnoliopsida; order Malpighiales; family Euphorbiaceae; genus Reutealis; species Reutealis trisperma. The sequence goes on along the minus strand of CANTUT010001063.1, from coordinate 25,428 downwards.
ATTTTAAAACATAAATATGTAGGAATCGACACATATATATGTGAGACCTCACCCAAGCACCGACCCGATCCGCTAGAGGGAACCGGGATGCTCATTCGAGTTTAGACTCAAGATGGAACTCTCAGGTTCGGATTAGGTTGATTTTGAAAAATGATTTTTGGGAGTCGCCACCCTAATTTATTTTTAAATGGAAAAATTAAGAAAAAACCCGGTTGACTGCAATTCATTAATTTTTAATTAATTTGCCCATGGATAAAATCATTAGTCTCAAATCAGGTTGAGCTCGAGAACTAGGTTTTTTGTTTTAAATAATCTACATTTAGCTCTTAAGTTTAATTTGACTTGAAAATTGATTTCATGAATGACATTAATAATTGCAAATAAAATGTATGAATATGGCTTAAGATGGATGCATGAAAATTAATGAAACAATAAACATTTACAAATAAAGGAGAGTGTTCTCTCCAATTTTTAGAGATTTGGGGAAACCACATGATCACTCCTTAATTAAGATAATCACATAGATAGAAAAATGAGATGCCTTCTCTAGCCCTTATAGGATTCTAGGAAGATCACAAATTCTCTTATAAATATTGTAAAAAGATAATTGATTTAAGAAAAATAAGGAAAATAAGCTTAATTTATAAGAGAATTGGATTTGAGATTTGGACTTAAATTCTAAATGTGCCTACATACCTGGTTTGAATAGGGATTAAAACCCACGTAGTTCATTCCACGATTAAATGGAGGGGTTTAAAAAATGATTTTTTGGGTTTGGAGAACGAGTTTGATTAAAATACCTTGGATTTTGATGGATGAGATGGAAAAAGAATTTTGCCAGACCGAAGTTTCGTTTTATCGAACCGGACAAATGAGTTGATTAATGATCAAAGAAAATGATGGATAAGTAAATTAATTAATTAAAATGATTAATTAATTAATTAAAATAGTGGTTGAGTTGAAAAAGAGATTTTTTAATTTAATTTTAAAAAAAGAGTGATTAATTAATTAAAATGATTAATTAATTAATTAAAATAGGGAATGAGCTTAAAAAAAAGATTTTTGATTTAATTAAAAAAAGTAATTAATTAATTAAAAGGATTAATTAATTAATTAGCTTGTAAATAAAAAGAGATTTTTTTTAGTTAATTAAAAGGATTAATTAACTTGGCTTAGGTAAGAAAATTAATTAATTAAAATGATTAATTAATTAATTGGAGAGTGGATGGAGGGAGAAGAAGAAAGAAGGTTGATAGATAACTATCAATATTAACCTTGGTGTGTGGAAATGAGGAAATGGGGAAGCCTATTTATAGGCAAATGGGGTTGAGGGTAGTTTAAGTAACTAAAATGTGAAAAGACCATGAGGAGTAGGGCTAAAAAGGGCTAGAAAAAGGCTAGGGGGTATTTTGGGGAGTAGAGGCATGGGCTGCAGGGCCCATGCTGCCAGGGAGCTAGTGGCGCCGGCTCTGATATGGGCTGTGCCGTTGGCATTTTGGGCAGCGCTGCTGCTGCTGCTGGTGCTGCCGGCCCCTTGGTAGGCATGTCGACTGAATTTTCTTCTTTTTCTCGATCAAATTTTTGGACTTCCTAATCAGTTTTTGAGAGTTTTGAAACTCAAAAAATTACTCGGTCATGTCGATAGGTTCGAAATTAATTTTAGAATATTTGAGCAGTTAGTTAGGGAGAAAATCCTATCAGTTTTAGAAAAATGCTGTCTGATACAAAAGGTCCGGTCAGGATAGGAAAAGGCGTCTGATTACGTCAAAAATATCTCGGTCAGTATTAGTGAATTCAGAATTAATTTTGGAGGTGTTGAAATGAGGGTTCACAGCTGCCCCCTCATCAAAGTTGTCCGTTAATGGGACAGTTTTGATAAGAGTGAACTTGGGCAGTCAGCAGATCTGAGTTCGAAAAATGATTCCAGTTACAATGAGATTACTTTTAAGAATTTTGAGACTCGATTTGACCAGTTTTGCAATACCGATGAATTTTTAAGTTCATAATTTTTTGATTTTTTGACATAAAAGCCTACATTTCTTATCTGAAAGTAAGAGAATAGGGTGACTATGGGTAGATAAAAATCTCATGAACACATAGAAACTTTTGAATTCTGATTCCGAATTAATGCTGGCTGAAAATTTACTTTCATCCGATTAAAAAATTATAGGGCATCTTTTACTATGCGTTATTTCGTTTTATATGACCTAAAATTTCTATAAATATCACCACTCTTACTCTCATTAGCTGCAGCACCATTTCTTCTCTTGCTCTCTTTGCTCAAAACGTGAGCAACTTTCTTCTTCTTTTTTTTTTCGTCTTTTTTTTAAATAATAATAATAGTAGTAATAATGATAAAATTCTTTTTTTTTTAATAATAATAGTAGTAGTAATAATAATAAAATTCCTTTTTTTTTTCTTTTAATGATAACAATTTTTTTTTAATAATATATATATTTTTTCTTAATAGTAGCAATAATAATGAATTTTTCTTGCTTTCCATGTCTAGTACTTTGCAGCAATGGCTTCCTCATCTGGATGCACTACCATACCTTCCACTGGTGGACTTCGGGGTCGACTTTATGAGACGCCGAAGGAGAACTCTGATCATAACTTCTACTTCAAGATCCTTAGGACCATGTCTTATATGATGGGAGCATGGCGGTCAGTTTTTTTTTTTTTTTTGGTCTAACATCATACGCCCTTTTTTGGATTCATTGCAAACAAAGACTATCCAAAATAGGGGTGGACGACGCAATTTGGATATGGTGATAAGGTGCCTTGCCACCGATGGTGCCGTCAGGAACCTTCTAGAGCCGACAGGCTTTCTCAATTTCCTAGAGTTGAGGACACCCCACTATGTCAACATGAATATGATAAAGGCCTTGGCCGAGAGACGGTGGGACACCACCTATACTTTCCACTTGCCTTGCGGGGAGATGACTTGTACTCCTTTCGACCTTTACATGTTGAACGGGATTCACTTTGGATCTTGTCCTCTTGACATGTGCAATGATTAGCGAGAGGAACACATCGAAAGAGAAGTTTCTGATTTGATCGGTTTCACCGCTCCCCTGGAGAGCACCATTGTCTGGCATACACTTCTCTACAAGAAGTTAGAGGGGCTATCATCTAGAGACCTTGTTTCTGAAGAGGCTCTCGCTCATCTATGTCTTCTACTCATCACAGGCTGCACTTTTACTCACAACTTAAAGGATATGGTGGATCTGAATATCCTGAAGAGCCTAGTCCAAATAGATAGGTGGGCTGAGTATGACTGGGGCGGCACCATCTTGAGTGCCATGTATCGAGACATGGTAGACCTATCTCATGGGCGCGCACTGTCCATTGGTGGGACAGCACCAATTTGGGAGGTATGCATCATGCTCATCAGACTGTTCACGCAATGTCATTTTTTCTTTGTTTCTGACTCTTTTATGTTTCAGATGTGGGCCTATGAGTACTTCCCATTCACCTCCCCCTGACTGACCGAGCAGCAAGTGGAAGACTTTCTAGTAGGGAGAAGATGGGTGGAGCTGAACCAAGATCTCCCTCGCCCACACGATGTCATGACGTATAGGGCCTTCTTTGACCAGTTGACAGATGATGAGGTATTCCCTTTTTTCTTAACTCTTTTGCCGCTACTTTTTATGATATGCTTATCAGTTGCTTGCGATAGATTGCAAGGCCTTTCAGAGAGAGCATGTCGGATGCCCCTTTTGCAGCTTTTATGGAGGGCCTTTCCTGCAGACGGATGCTGTTGCGATCCCTTTATTTTTGCCTATATTACCTAGGCGAGAGGATGAATTTTCAGACACTGGGGTCATGGTGCGTGCCCATCCCTCCACCAGTGGACATGCGCTTTGGCTTAGACGTCCGAGCTATCCCTGATCTCTTCTTTAGCAAGGAGGCATACCACTTTTAGCTCCTCGATGCTCCCTATGCCAATTTCTGCTAGCAGTTTCTGATGCGCAAGGTCATGCCATGTGGGCGCTCTTCCATTATTCCCGACACTAGGAGGGGGAGCATCCCCTCGGCTATTTTTGAGGCTCCTAGTGCTAGCACTTCTTGGGATCATGCTCAAGGAATAGGTCATGGTGTAGGCCCTAGCCAGAGTTCAGACCTAGTGCCCTGGGCCACAGAGTATCACATCTCTTATCAGATCCCTTATTACGCGGTAGATGGTACTATAAAAATATGGACGGTACCTGACATTGTTTGCCCTGGAGTGTGAGACGTTCCCACTGGTGTCGAGGTATGTTTCTGTTCTCTTGACTCCCTTACGTACGAAAAGGATCCATGGTAAGGCTTCCATTATGTTTGTGCCCTTTTCTTAAAAAGATTCAAAATATCTGACGCTCTTTTATGCAAATCCCTTGGGAGTTCGCTCAGAATACCTATCGAATGTCTCAGCGGATGGAGTTAGCCATAGGCGGCTTACTTAACCGCCTCGATATGTAAGAATCCAAGGGGCTGGGTGATGAAGATACCCACCGGAGGCGAAGGAGAGGAGACTGGCAACATTAATGAGGCTGCTGATATAGAGGCCCATGCTAACCTTTATTTTGCTTTTCTTTCAGATGGTTGTACTGTACATATTGATGATTATGCATGTATTTCTATGTTGTACTTATGTCATGCATGCATGACTTAACTTATCTAATGCCTTTTATTTCACCTTATATGCCTATCTTATGAATGCATGCTTTCAAATGATGATGATGAATGTATGTTATGGATGCATGTTTACACTTGAATGCATGTCCCTATGACCAATTTATGCTGATTTATGGCCCCATTTTCCTCATCGCTCTTAATGATTCCCGGCCTAGAGACATTATGAAAACTTTACTGCACTTTTCTGTCCCAAGAAGGGAAGAAAATGATTCAATCTTTACTTCTCAGAGATCAAAGAACCAAACTGTTGCATTTCAGGCATCGACAGAACAAGTTGGAACAGTGACGAGCCACCGAAATTGGCGGCAGCGCCAGTCAAGGGTTTGGCGGCATGCCACCCAAACATAGGCGGTGCCGCCTAGTGTCGAGGCAGCGCCGCTAGCCTGTCACGCTGCAAATCCATTGGCTGAGCAGGTTTTTAACCTTTTCTGACTTGATGTGACATCTAAGGGCCTATATAAAGGCTAAACTTTTGAGGCAAATCCATCCATTTTTCATTTGAGAGCCAAAACTCTGCCCGTTTGTCAATTCTCTCTTCCTTTGCTTGGCTTTTTCATCACCTTTTTTCCTTTCTTTTTTTTTTTTTTCACATAGGGCCGTATTTTAGTCATTACATGCATATGTGGACAAGAAAACTCGACAAAGTAGATAGGATAAACTTAGGAAGGTACGAGATTTTGGCTACAGTGGCATTAAGAGGGGTTCAGGTGGACTAGGATTTTTTGAGAGCGTGTTCTCGATTTTGAGATTCGGTGGCCCAAGTCTTGCAGTTTGGTATGGGTATAGAGGAGCAATGCCCCACATTTGAGGAGTTTTGTGCCATACTTGGTAGTGATCTAAAGGCGGTCCTAATAGTGCCCGAGTTCAGAGTTGGGTACTATAAAGTTTTCTAAGAGTTTTTAGCTCTGCCAGTAGACACTACCAGTTAGATGGTGGTAGAGGAGCATGTGAACCTGACTGCCGTTATCGAGGAGTTTCATGATCCCGGCAACCAAGGTGATGTAGGGGTGCAGAGGCTCAAGATGCAAGCTTTGGTTTTCTACTTGACTGACGGATATCTGTTTCCCAGGCCCATTGATTGGAGGGATGCCAGAGTGGTTGGTCTAGTATTTCAGATGGAGTAGGGTAGCTCTATTATTGGGGCCGTGTTGGCGGAGACACTGTTAATCCTCGATTACTATGTTTGGGGACTAGAGAGATAGACTGTATCTCCAGTAGTGGTTCAGGTGAGAGAAAGAAATTTATCAACTTCTATCCTTTTAGGAGTGGATATTTTGTGCGTATCTGAATCTCATCTTGGTTTATTTTACAGGTATGGTTGATGGACCACTTGAGGGTGGTTGCTGCCCTAACAAGGAGTCCGTATACAGCTATCCAATATCAGATGCGGCCCATCTTGTTGAGGCAGGGATCAGTCTGGGAGTGGATTGGATGGCTCCTAGAGGTTTGCCCCAAAGAACATACTCTGGCACTGCCAATGGTATGGGATTTGGTCCTTCATGAGGATGAGCCATGGGTACCGAGTGGTCTATCTGCTTAATTTGGCCTGGACATCATTCTATTAGGATGCAAGGGTCTTGAGGCAGATGGGTCAGACCCAGGATGTCCCTCTAGTTGTGCCTTTCTTAGAGTCTGCGAGGATTACAGCCCCCATTGCTAGGGCCCTCAGAGGGGGGTGGATGAGGAGCTTTCATGCGGTGAGGCTAGACATTAGTTTTGGTACTACTGAGAGGTACCGCAGTTGGTTGATTGAGACTGTCTGGCCAGTCGAGAGAGAGCACCGAGCTGCACTACTTAGGGAGACTAAGAGCGACGAGATGGAGGAGGCAGTTGCCAGACGTACTAGCGACTAAGGGATTGCTGCTAAGACAGAAGAGGTAACCCAACCTGAGAGGGAGGCTGGAGGTAATTTAGGGAGATTGACCTTACAGGCTGCAGACTCATACTATAGTAGAGGTGACTCAGAGGATCGTCACTGCAGTTAGATGCTAGGGTGATGCTACTTTGGTCACACAGAGGAGGACCATAGCAGTGAGTGCACAGAGGAGGACTGCTATTGCTAGAGTATAGAAGAGGACTTTGACTTTGACACGAGGGAGGATTATAGCTGGTAGCTCAGGAAGTACGGGCCCTTAGAGGAGAGTATCAGATGTGACTTCAGGGAGTAGTTCTAGAGTTACTAAGACACGGGGTAGACCAGGCAGAGCAGTCATTGAGAGTAGTTCAGGCATTATGAGCGCTTCGACTACTGATGCTACAGAGGGGGACTCAGAGACTAGGATCAGAGGAGTGACAATTGAGGAGATAGTGGCAGGATCTGATTCTGAGGGAGACATTCATCCTAAGAGGAGGAGGAGGAGGATTGACTAGGTAGAGGTAGTTGTCTACCTATTTTTTGGTGGTTGTTCTGACACGAGCTACAGGTTTCTTTTTTGTACACTCCTGTAAGCTGACATGACTACAGGACAAGCTATAGATACAAATAGAGGCTGTCCTTTTTGTGATGATGGATTATATGCTTCTATAAAATCTGGTCATCATTATATGAGATACCTTTATTTTTACTCTAACTTTTGCCTAAGCTGCCTTCGCGAATTTTCAATTTAGTGAGCATTTTTATTATTATTTTTTATTTATTATTTTTCAGATAAAAGTACCAAATGTTGCATTAGGCACAAAGGATATAAGATGGTGATGCAAACAAAATATTTTTATATTATGCTTTGGACCGCACCTGAATCGGGCTGCCTACATATCCCTTACATCACTTTTCCATCGATTTTTTCTTTTAGGGAGAATTAGGTCCACGTAGTTCTAATTACATTACTTTGAATAAGAAAATAGATAGAAATGATACAGATTCAGACAAAGTATCTTTTCAGCTGATCCAAATTGCAGGGATTAGAGAGCTCATTTTCGTCCATATCCGTAAGAATGGCGCCTCCGCTAGATAAAATCTTCTTTAGTACATATGGCCCAACCCGGTTTGGTTTGAACTTTCCCCTTGGGTCATGAACTGGGGCCCTAATCTCCTTCAGAACCAAATTTCCTTCCTCTAGGCCTCTGTCTTTTACCCTCCGATTGAAGTGTCGGGCTAGTCTTTGTTGGTAGCCTTGGATCCAGTATAAGGCATCCATCCTTTTTTCATCGATAGCATTCAACTGTTCATGATATCCTTTGATCCAGTCTGCTTCACTCAATTGGCTTTCCCTTATTACCCTAGCATATTGGATCTGCATCTCAATGGGAAGAACAACCTCCATTCTATAAACCAAGGCATATGGGGTTGCCCCTGTTGGAGTACGAATGGTAGTTTTGTATCCCCATAAGGCAGTAAGTAGTCACTCATGCTAGTCTCTATGCTTTTTGATAACCTTCTGCAAAATAGTTTTTATGGTCTTGTTGGTGGCCTCAATTGCGCCATTGGTCTGTGACCGATAGGGAGAGGAGCGGTGATGCTGAATCTTCTTTATTAGGAGTAGGCGGACTACCTCCTTTTGAAAGTGAGAGCCATTGTCCATGATTATTTCGAAGGGGGTTCCAAACCAATAAAGGATATTGGTTTGGATGAAGTGTGCCACCTTCTTTACTTTTAAGACCTGATATGGTGCCACTTCAATCCATTTTGTAAAGTAGTTTATAGCCACTAGAATGTACTCATGCCCACTAGAGGATTTTGGGAAAATCCTCCCAATGACATCTATGCCCCAAGTAACAAAAGGCCATGGTGTTGCTATTGGATTTAGAGGTACAGAGGGCCAATGTTGGAGTTTGGCAAAGATCTGACATTTGTAACATCTCTGCACATACTTTGCATAGTCCTCATTCATGGTCAGCCAAAAGTAGCCCAGGTTGGCTATCTTTCGTGCCAAGGTTACACCATTCATGTGTGAGCCTTCCTCTTTGCCATGGACTCACTCTATAATTTATTGGGCTTCTTCTTTGGTCACGCATCGCAGGTGGATGTTATCCTATGCTCTCTTATATAGCACATCTCCATTAGGTATAAAACCAACAGATAACTGCATTAGGGTTCTCCGGTCTTCTTTTGAGGCTCCTTCTGTATACTTACAATTTTGGATGTAATTGAGGATGTCCCAAAACCAGGGTTTAGTGTCAGCCAACTGGAGATTCATACACATGGTATAATATCCAGGTTGCCATTTTACTTCAATAATAATAGGCCTGTGTATCTTGTTATCGCTCATATCGATCATTGAGGCCAAGGTGGCCAGAGCATCAGCAAACTGATTCTTTGCCCTTGGCAGGTAGTGAAAGGAGAGTTCATGGAAATTCTTTACCAAATCATTCAAGCATTGATGGTAAGGAACCAAACGTTTTTCTCTAATTTTCCACTTACCTAGGGCTTAGGAAATAATAAGGTTAGAATCACCATAGACCTCCAAATAGTCTATCCTCATGTTAATGGCCACCTCTAGACCAGCTATGCATGTCTCATATTTTGCTTCATTGTTGGTTACCTCGAAGGCCAGCTTAATCGCCATAGGCAAATGATCTCTTTTAGGGGTAACCAGAACTACGCCAGCTCTGTAGCCTTTACTATTAGAGGTGCCATCAAAGAATAACTTCCATACCTCAGGATCTATGATCAAGGTATCCTTGTTTAGGAAGTCAGGCTCAAATATTTCTTTCCTCATAGGGGTAGTAGCTAGTTGGTCAACGATTATGCTTCTTTTAACTGCTTTTCTTAGGACATTAGGTCAAATACTGTGAGAACTACCATCCATCATGCCATATTGCTATCAAGAACTGGCCTCTCCATAAGGAATTTCAAGGGGCTCTTGTTAGCTAGCACATGGGTTGTGTATAAGCATAGGTAGTGCTGGAGTTTATGACATACCCAAACTAAGGCTAAGCATAACTGCTTAATCTAATTATACTTAAGCTCATGAGCTAGCATGCGTTTGCTCAGGTAATAAATAACATTCTCTCTGTGTGAATCTGGAGCATTTTGAGTAAGCATTGTACCTATGGCTTCTGGAGTTACCAATAAGTAAAGCAGCAATGGCTAACCTGGCCTTGGAGGTTGCAGTATTGGCAGGTTTAGGGGGTAGTCCTTGATTCTGTCAAAGGCTTTTTGGCATTCTTTGTTCCACTGTTTGGATGCTCCTTTCCTCAATAGTTTAAAGATCGGCCTACAAGTATCTGCCAATTATGCAACAAAGTGACTGATCTACTGTAGGCGACCTAGAAAACCCCTAATCTCCTTTTCAGTTTTAGGGGGAGGCATTTCTATAATTGCCTTTGACTTTGCTGGATCCACCTCTATACCTCTTTGGTTGACTAAGTGTTCTAGAAATATGCCCGAAGAGGCGCCGAAAAGGCACTTAGCTAGGTTCAACTTGAGATTAAACTACCTGAGCCTAGTGAAAAATTGGTCCAGAGAATCAAAATGGCCTTCAGGAGTTTCAGATTTTATAACCATGTCGTCCACATATACCTCAACATCCTTGTGCATCATGTCATGGAATATAGTGGTGGCCATTCTTTGATAAGTTGCCTTGACATTCTTCATAGTAAAAGGCATTGCTTGATAGCAATAGGTGCCCCGTTCAGTCACGAAGGATGTCTTTTCCTTATTAGGAGCACAGACTTGGATATGGTTGTATCCCGTATAAAGGTCAGTCAAGGAGACCACCAATGTACCTATCATGTGGTCCACAAGTAAATTGATATGAGATAAAGAAAAATTATCCTTTGGGCAAGCTTTGTTGAGATTCCTGTAATCAACACACATTCGGACCTTTCCATCTTTCTTAGGGACAGTACTATGTTGGCCAACCATGAAGGGTAAGTGACGGGTTTAATAAACCCATTATCTAGCAACTTGGCTACCGCCTCTTTGATCTTCAGAGACCATTTTGTCTTTATTCTCCTCAACTTCTGCTTTACAGGCTTCATGTGCTCATAAGTAGGGATCTTGTGAACTGCTTTGCTTAGATCTACTCTCACCATGTCTTTAGGTTCCCATGCTAAACAGTCTATGAATTCACACACTTTTTCAGCTAATGCCTGTGTGTCAGAATATGCAGATGCAATGTATGTAATTTTTGGATTCTCCTCTATGCCATAATTGATTGGTTCTTTGCCTTTTTCATTTTTTAATTCTTTTTTATTTTCTTTTTTAGATTTCTCATTTAATGATAAGTCAGATGAAGTAGAGCATAGATAGTGAGGAAAGTAAGCAGAAAACTTGTTCATTTCATTGAAAACAAAGGTCCCATCATCGTGGGTTACATCATTTTGAAAGGACAAGCTAGGGAGACGGGTTACAAAATCAGACAAAAAGGACTGAAAGGTCTCTATAGACTCACATTCACACTTAAGGGACTCAGACTCAGACTCAGACTCAGACTTGGAAGACTCGAATGAGGACAAAATAGGACTGGTGCTCTTCTCGAAATACCAATTATTCAGCGGTACTTGGGATGGTTGGATGAGCTTGGTGGGGTCAAGTTCTTGGTGGTAGGTGATCATGTGGATGGTCTCAAAAAGAGAGGGCTCCATGCTTGCTTCCTAATCCTCCTCAAATTGGTAGATGGGCTCGCACTCCTCTAGATTGAGCCTGATATCAAAGAAAATGTCAAAAGTAAGGATCAGTTTCTTAGAAGTGAGACAAAACCATGGTTCAAGAAAGCCACAGTAGGGGAAATCTTCTCATTCTTTCACAAAATACCCATTAAGAGTTTTGAAATAGGGGCGCATAGGCTAATCAAAAGTCTCACCTTGCCTTTTGGCCTCGACCTTTAGCTTGACTTTTTCCTCCAATTCTGCAATATCTTCAGGTTTAGGCATATAGCCAATACCGAAAGGAGGAGTGGCAGTGGGATACTCAAGAAATTGGGTGATCCCTTGTTGGTTTCTTCCAAGTCCCAAACCTGGAAAATAATCCATTTTCTTCATCATGTTAGCTACTGCCACATTACTGTATAGATCAAAGTCGAAAGGAACAAACTCTTTACCTTCCCCTTGAATGAACTAGATGGTATCAAATGAGAAGCCAGATAGAGGAATGGCAGTGGTTTGGGCTTGATTTCCAGGATTGGCACAGATCTTAGAATGTCACTCTTCCCATATACAGCAGCTTGGACAGTTATGATATTTGTACCATGGAGAAATTTCAACTTCTGGTGTAAGGAGAAAGGAACTGCTTTCATTTGGTGGATCCATGGTTTACCAAGTAGGAGGTTGAAACAGGTCGGGACATCAATCACCTAAAATGGGATTGGCATCGTCACTGGTCCCACTATGATGTCAAGGTTTGCCACTCATAAAACTTCCCTCTTAGTGTTGTCATATGCTCTTACCACTTGGTCCGATGGAATAAAATCTGAAGCCTCTAATCCTAGGCAGTTGGCCACTTTTAGTAGGCATATGTTTAGGGTGGACCCATTATCTACTAATACCATAGGCACAGTTTTGTCTCGGGTCATCACTGTGATGTAGAGAGCATGGTTGTGGCATTCATCTCCATGAGGGATATCATGATCATTGAAAGAAATGGTCATGGACTTAGCAGTGTTGGTTAAAGATGCCACGAGGGTCTCTGGTGAGATGTCGATGGGAGCTTGACACTAATTTAAAGCCTTGCAAAGAGCTTGGCAATGAGGGTAAGAAGACTGGATGAGGCTCTATATTGATATGTTTGCTTGGGTTTTCTTCAATCACTTGAGAATGGGTTCTCCTTTGGTTCATTATAGGGTTTTAATTTTTCAGCTGGAGGAGGGATTGCATGACCTACCGGGTTTGAATCTGCGGGTTGTGGAGGTGGTGGAAGGACTCTTCCACTCCGAGTAATTGCATTGACTTCGATGACAAAATCGTTTAGATCAAGTACACAACAATAACCCAAAATGGGGTAGATAAGGGAGAAAGGATCAATTCTTGGTTCTTTAGAAGAAATGAAGTTGACATTCGCCTGGTGGTTAGGCAAAGGATTAGTGGTGATGTTGGGTTTAGCTCTTGGAGCAATGATATCCCCTACTGTCTATTAGGTCTTGGATTCAATGCCTCAGAGCCTTGCAAGCATCCGTTTTATGCCTGGGCCCTTGGTGATAATCACATCATTCGTTGGCATTATAGTTCTTGGGCAAAGGATTCGGGAGAGGTCTTGGCTCTAAGGGTTTAACAAGGTGGGCTTCTAGACAGTGCTTAGAGGCATTCCCAATTCAGAAAAGCTCCTTCTTTCTAACCTCATGGGTTGATGGTAAGAGACAACATTAATTTCTCCTCCCTTTTGAGGTACAGAATGAGTGGTGTTGGAGGTGAAATTGGTGTTCTTATGGTATCTCGAATTTGAGGATTCATCCTTGATTTGGCCAGTCTGAATCAAATCCTTGATTTTGGAGGTTGTAGCAATGAGAGCTTTAAAGTCTGGGAGATACTGGATTTGCAAGTGAACTTGGTATTGCAGGAGAAGATTTTTCACAATGATGTTAATTTGTTCCTCTTCGGATGGGCAGTTCACCATTTATGTCGCCTTTGCCCTCCACCTTGTAAGGAACGCAGGGAAAGATTCTCTTTGGCTTTTTTTAGTGGTTTTTAGGTCTCATCAAGTGACATCTACCTCAATATTGTAATGGTATTGCTTGATGAAGGCATTGTAGATATCATCCCAAGTTTTGTTATGATTTTTGTCCAGATCTAATAACCACTTAATAGTAGTCCCGGTCACTGACTGTTGGAATAATTGAGCAAGGAGCTCATCATCCACACCAAAGGGTCTCATGGAACCCACGTACATTTTGATGTGGGTCTTAGGGCAAGTGGTGCCGTTAAATTTGTCCATCATGGGCATCTTGAACTTGGGCGAAACCCTAGCATTTGGGAAAAGAGCAAGGGAGTTGACATCGATGATGTCCTCATGTTTTTTGATATTCTTGATGGATTGTTCTAAGGTTTCAAATTTCTCCATCAATCTTTTGGCTTTGGAGAAGCTGGAAAAATCCCCATTTTGAAAAAGATTTGCAGTGGGAGTAGGAGTGGTGGCATTCATATCCAAAGGAGGAGAGGTGGGTGTCTCGGGAGCTTTCCCCTTATCAGTGAGATCGATAACAAGAGTAATGAAAGTGGAGGCATGGCTGGTCTCGGCTTGGGTGGAGGTATGTTGAGTAGGAGGAGGAGCGATAGGAGCATTGGTCATTTCCCTCACTTTATTAATGATTGACTGAAGCTGGGAATTGAGAGCATTGGTGAAAGTGGAAGACTGGGCGTTGAGGGCGTTAGTGAAGGTGTCGGCTTGGGTTTTGAGGGCGGTGGTGAGTGTATTTTGAAAAGCTTCCTCTTGCTTTTTGAGGAGATTGGTGAAAAATTTGCCCATTGTGTCTTAGTCAAAAGGGTGGGCCATTAGTACCTTGAAACAGAAAACAAAAAACTAGGTAAGAGAATAGAATTTATAAAAGAAAAAGGGGCATAAATGCATAGGTGCATTAGGAAAAGGATTCCCTTCATAAGGTTGGGTTGATAGGGTGAGCGTGTGAGGCGCTTTTGGGATAATGGACCACCGATTTTGGATTTTTAAGGGTTGACCTTGTCGAGTTTCTCATATTATGCGTGCATGAGCATGTCGTGATGCATGCTGAAAACAGTTTCATGGATATGCAAGAATATTGATTATTACAGTACATGGAACCTAAGGTCAAAAGCTAAGGCAACTATATGCACAAGGGTAGAGGGTGGTTTGATTTAAGGGTCCCTATTCCACTAGAGCATCGATGTACCTAGCCACATATGAGACAAGGAGCCTCGCGTAGGTCCAACAGTACTGACTGCTCGTTACACCGCTGAAATGATCGGGGATTCGTCGCGGGGTGGAATGCTTTCGCTATCTCCCAACATATTCAAAGAGAGTTGTTGAGCCAATGCTACTTGCCATCTAAAAGTTTTCCTAAAGCTAAAGTTTAGGCAATGAGCCTTTATTATGCAAAGTGATGCATGAAAGTCAAATTATACTTAATGAACCAAATAGAGATTATTTTGGAAAAAATTTTCCTTAACCAAATAGTAATCCTCTTATTTTTCTTTTTATTAAAAAAAAGGTGGTAACCAGTCCCCAGTGGAGTCGCCAGCTGTGAGTCCTCACCCGAGCACCGGCTCGGTCCGCTAAAGGGAACCAGGATGCTCATTTGGGTTTAGACTCACGATGGAACTCTCGGGTTCAGATTTAGTTAATTTTGAAAAATGATTTTTGGGAGTCATCACCCTAATTTATTTTTAAATGGGAAAATTAAGAAAAAACTCGGTTGACTCCAATTCATTAATTTTTAATTAATTTGCCCATGGATAAAATCACTAGTCTCAAACTAGGTTGAGCTCGGGGACTAAGTTTTTGGTTTTAAATAATCAATATTTGGCTCTTAAGTTTAATTTGACTTGAAAATTGATTTCATGAATGACATTAATAATTGCAAATAAAATGTATGAATATGGCTTAAGATGGATGCATGAAAATTAATGTAAAAATAAATTACAAATAAAGGAGAGTGTTCCCTCCGATCTTTAGAGATTTGGAGAAACCACATGATCACTCCTTAATTAAGATAATCACATAGATAGAAAAATGGGATGCCTCCTCTAGCCCTTATGGGATTCTAGGAAGACCACAAATTTCCTTACAAATATTGTAAAAAGATAATTGATTTAAGAAAAATAAGGAAAATAAGCTTAATTTAAAAGAAAATTGGATTTGAGATTTGGACTTAAATTGCAAATGTGCCTACGTACCCCGTTTGAATAGGAATTAAAACCCACGTAGTTCATTCCACGATTCAATGGAGTGGTTTAA
This sequence comes from Reutealis trisperma, assembly GCA_947687605.1. Taxonomy (NCBI): domain Eukaryota; kingdom Viridiplantae; phylum Streptophyta; class Magnoliopsida; order Malpighiales; family Euphorbiaceae; genus Reutealis; species Reutealis trisperma. The sequence goes on along the minus strand of CANTUT010001063.1, from coordinate 9,947 downwards.
AAAATGATTTTTTGGGTTTGGAGAACAAGTTTGATTAAAATACCTTGGATTTTGATGGATGAGATGGAAAAAGTGTTTTGCCGGACCGAAATTCCGTTTTATCGGACAGGACAAATGAGTTGATTAATGATAAAAAAAATGATGGATGAGTAAATTAATTAATTAAAATGATTAATTAATTAATTAAAATAGTGGTTGAGTTGAAAAAGAGATTTTTTTATTTAATTTTAAAAAAAGAGTAATTAATTACTTAAAATGATTAATTAATTAATTAAAATAGGGAATGAGCTTAAAAAAAAGATTTTTGATTTAATTAAAAAAAGTAATTAATTAATTAAAAGGATTAATTAATTAATTAGCTTGTAAATAAAAAGAGATTTTTTTTAGTTAATTAAAAGGATTAATTAACTTGGTTTAGGTAAGAAAATTAATTAATTAAAATGATTAATTAATTAATTGGAGAGTGGATGGAGGGAGAAGAAGAAAGAAAGTTGATAGATAGCTATCAATATCAACCTTGGTGTGTGGAAATGAGGAAATGAAGAAGCCTATTTATAGGCAAATGGGGTTGAGGGTAGTTTAGATAATTAAAATGTGAAAAAACCATAAAGGGTAAGGGTAAAAAGGGTTAGAAAAAAGCTGAGAGGGGTATTTTTTGGAGAGTCGGCGTTGCCGAATTTGATATAGGCCGCATCGTCGGTATTTTGGGCGATCGGCGGCGGCGCTGTCGCCGACGCCTTGGCAAGCATACTAGTTGAATTTTCTTCTTTTTCTCGATCAGATTTTTAGAGTTCCGGATCAGTTTTTGGGGGTTTCAAAACTCAAAAAATTACTTGGTTAGTGTCGATAGGTTTGAAATTAATTTTAGAATATTTAAGCAGTCAGTTATGGAGAAAATCCGATCAGTTTTGAAAAAATATTGTCTGATACAAAAAGTCTAGTCAGGATAGGAAAAGGCATCTGATTACGTCAAAAATATCTCTGTAAGTACTGGTGAATTCGGAATTAATTTTGGAGGTGTTGAAATGAGGGTTCACAATATAATCCATATGCATGAAAAATTTCCAACTTTAGGTTTTAGGATGAAAACCATAAACTTTTCTTATTTCTATTGCTTTTCGGTCATTACAGTAATATGTAAACAGATGTTTTAAACCATTATTTTTCATTCAATCACAACAATATTAGTAATGAACATCAATATGTACAAATCGGCAGCCATTAACATGTCTTATGTATGAAAATTCCAAGTTTAGGGTTTAAAGTGAAAATCATGAGTTTTTTAGCTTTCTAGTATTTTCTGATCATTACAGTAATATATAAACACATGATTTAAATCATTATTTTCCATCCAAACATAACAAATATCAGTTTAGAATTCATAAACACACAATTCAGCAACCACATACATATATACTCATAGAATTTTTTAACTTTCAAGTTCTAGGACGAAAACCTTGAATTTCCTTATTTTCTGAAACTTTTCGATTATTACAGTAATACGCAAAAATATGATTTAATTCAATATTTTTCATCTAAACACATCAAAAATCAATTTAGAATGTAATGATATAGAAATCGGCCCCCCTTGTTGTGGTTGATGCATAAAAATTTCAATTTTAAGTTATAGGATTCACATTTAGAGAAATCGTATAGAGAGGTTAGTGCTTTCGGTAGAAAAATTAATTTTTCCCTCAAGAAATCACCTAGCCTTAATTTTATTAGTAAAAATTAATAAATATTCAGTTCAAAATAATTTTTTCAAGATTAGTTTCATAAAAATCAAATAGCAAATTGAAAGGAAAAGAAAAACTTACAAAACAGTCGCGAAATCGCAAGTTTGAAAGGATTTTTATGAATTTCAGTAGAGAAAAATATTTTGAGAGAATTTTTCTGCCAAAATAATAAAATAATAGAACGGTGGCTGCTAGAATGATGGGCGAGCCGAAATTAAGGTTAAATATTAGGATTTTGGGTGAAATTTCCAAAATTACCCTCAATGAGTTAGGTTAGGAGTGCTTTGGTATAGTGGACTTTTAGGTATTTAGAATTTTTAATTAATTTTAGGCTAATTATAGGTAATTAAAATAAAATATTTTTCCTATCATTTATGCCCCCCAAAATATTTTTTAAAAATATTTTTAAAAATGCTCATAAAATTATTTTATGCTTAAAAATCGACTTTTTGCTTGAAAATTCATTTTATGTAAAATAAAGTTTTCTATACTAATGCACTTCATATAAATCATTTTTTTCACAATAATAACTCATATTAGGCATACTAAAATTAATTTAATATGTTACATACTCATAAATCACATAGCACATAGATTCTCATAAAAGCGCAGACTTAGTCTTAATAATTCTATGTCAAGCAAATCGGTTATGAAAACTCCTAAGGTGGGTGTGGGTTATTATAGTAAGACATCAGACTATGTGCACACAGGAATCAAGTTATGTACAAGTGATGTGGGGGTATGTTCTAAAAGGAACCTTTGCCTCGGGTATGCCAAAGCGCCTCTACCCCAAATTTAAGGAAACTTTATGCTTCGGGTATGCTACAAATAGCCTCTACCCCAACTATATGGAAGCATGCTCATATCAATAGTCTCTGCTTTGGGTATGCTCAAAAGAGCCTCTACCTCAATTAAGTGAATGATCTCTGTTGACCTTAATTGTATTGTAACCCAAACATATTGAAATTCTTGTTCATTGATAGCCAACCAAGTTGATTATAAGATCTAAGAATGTTTTCACCCTATTTGCCATATTGTAATATCCAAGGTTTCCATAGCTCATTAGAGTTATAATAAAACCATAAAGTACAAATTTCTATGAACATAGTACCAATGTTATAGTGATGGGATGAAGAAACCCTTTTTAATGTTAAGTGCATGATTGTGTATCTTTATGAAGTGTGAATGTTCATGTGCATTTTATTAAGTTAATTTAAGGTCATATGTCTTAGTTTGAGTTATTATGATATGGGAAGGTAGGATTTGAAATGTCAAGTGAAAGGGAAAGGAAAAAGCTATGAAAAATTTTTAGGTTTGAAAAACGTGTTTGGATGGGCTTGTTAATGGGCCTTGGACTCAAAACCCAAGCCCATGGATTGGCCAGCCCACCAAGGTCCCAATTTGGTGGGACTTAACTCAACTAGGGTTAGAATAAGTTAACCAAGGGTTAAGGTGAGGTTAGGTTAAGTTAGTCACCATTTGGATGATAGCCATCTTTATTGACTTTTGTCAACTTTGACACCTAAGCTAATCCATATTCCCATCATCTTGTCCACATGCATTTTGGTGATTATGAAAATCATCATTATGGTGCCAAGTCACCATCCACCTAAGGGCAATCTTAACCATCCATCTTGATCAATCTCAACCATCCATCTTAGGCAAAAATGTGACCATTGATCTTGTGAGATTAAATTACCACCATTAATTTTATTTACATATAAAGTGAAAATATGTAAATTCCTCTCATTTGTAACCTAAAATGAAAATCACACCCTCACCAAAAGTTAAATTCTCTTAACTTGTTCTTCATCATAGGACCAAATTCAAAGCATTTCAAGGTAAGATTTCATGTTTAAGTGTTTCTTCCCTTGTTCCTAACCTAAGAATGATAAGTTGTTAGCAAGTATATACTTTTCTTATGATTTCTATGGTTGATTTTGATGAAGAGATTCAAGAGAGGATTTAGGTTGTATGTTAGATGAGGGAATATGAAAATGGGTGAAATTTGGGGTTTAATAAGTAAGAGGTAACAAAAAAAGCAGGAGAAAATCAAAGTGAGTATGGGCAGACACGGGTGGCCCCATCACTGGGATTCTAGCTGTGTGATAAGAGAAGTTTAGAATTTAGTCCAAAAGCCTCCCACGGGTGGAGGCATGGCTGAGGTTTCACACGTGAGAAGCCATGTTTTTAGCCATATCAGAATAGTTGGTTCTAGTTTTCATGACTTAATATTAGATTATTTTATTAATATTTTTATGGATTTCCTCATTTGTAATCCTATGATATAAGACATTGATGAATGATATGTTTATATGAAATGGTTAGAGTTTAGTTAGAAGGTTAAAGGAATGAAATTAATGTATATTATTTGGATGTGTTTATAGAATCGAAAGGGAAAGGCATTGCTCAGGATACCGAGAAGCCTCATTATAGTTCGCGTCAAGTTGTCAATATAGGAGCTAAGGAGTAGGAGGTGAGTACTTAACAATATTTTTCAACTTGAGCTTTAAATATAAGCATAAATGTTAATTCATTTCCAATTTGGAATGCATTGCAATTCTTGGCAAGCATCATTTATTTTCTTGATTATTGAGCCAAAGTGAATCATACATTCCTTTATGGCACCGGCCAAAAGAGCCTATATTGTTTTGATCTCATAATGTGACCAATAATGAGAATCTAATTGTTATTGATATTTTATCCATTGAATCATTTCATTGATAGAAAGAAAAGACATTGTAATGATACCATGATAAGCAGAATACCCCTTTGATGTGGGGTAATACATCAGACATTGTGCATAATAGTAATGGACCCATGGATAGGGTGAAGAATATCCAAACCCTAGGTAGGAAGGGTTTAATGTCCCCAGTACGTATAGCCTGATCAGTTGTACGTGTGACGAGGTTTATAGGAGTGAGCAAGGCGTATGCCACCAGTCGATTGATTATGGGGGAAACACACTGTTTCTAAGAAAGAAATTGTTTCACTAAAGATATAATAATTGATACATGCATATGAGAGAAATTATTTCATAAGAATAATTTCTGATCCACTTTACTTCATTGCTATAAAGAATTACTTTTGAGCATACCCCATTGTTTAACCTTTGATATTATTCTGTACTCACTGAGCGTTGTCTCACCCCATAGTTGTTGTTCATTTTCAAGACTAGCTGATAGATCGGCAAGGTAAATTCTGAGTTCTGTATCTCCGTTTGGAAATTGCACTACTATTTTGGTGTTATGTTGTATACACTATGTTATATTTTGAAAGTTTCACTCTAAAGCTCCATGGATTGTAAGGTCTCTAATAATGATGTAATTTAGGACATTCATAGTATGTATATGGGTTGATATTATTTTACTCTAGCCTAAGTACTTGAGTAATGTATGAATAGGTTATAACTAAAAGAATGATAAATGTTATCTTATAGATGAATGATATGGTAATTAACGATAAGGAATGGTTGTCTTAGTTCCAATCTTGGGATAAGGGTAGCATGGTTTTCCTTAGAACTTAATAACTTATAAGAGGGTTCTACGAGTTTAGGTGACCTTAAGTCTCTCCATGCCCTAGGACAGTCATGGCTCAAAGATGGGTCATGAAACATATGTTCTAAAAGTAAAATGACAAATTGACACTACAACAGTAAGAGATCCATTCCAATGGAAATAATTAAGAGTTTGAATATTGTCTCCTTTGAATTAAAAAGTATATATATGTGTATAAAATGTTTCCTTCTAAATTGTTAATGTCCTTAAAAATATATAAAGCAACAATTATATATAATTTATTTGTTGATATGTTATCTAATGAAAATTTCAAATTATAAATATGTAGATTTCCATATGATTAATATATATTTCTTGTACGAGTATCAATAGTTGATTTTATGTAATCTTATTTTAAATATCTCAATAATATGTGTCATTATATAATATAAATTATTTGATTACATTTTATCATTTAATATATATATATATATATATATATATATATATATATATATATATATATATATATATATATATATATATATATATATATATATATATATATATATATATATATATATATATATATATATATATATATATATATATTATAGTTATTAAAGTTAATTGTTTATAGATTTTCTTAAATTTCAGAAATTTTTTTTACACGTATGTATATGAATTTTACTTGAATATTTAAAAATCATATATTTTTGTAGTTTTTACAAAGTTGTATTTTGAATATTATAAGAATTGCAAGATTTAAATATAATTATATATATATTTCCCTTGAAATATTAAAAATGTTGCATTATTGATTTTATAACTTATTAAGTATAAAATGTTTTCAACAACATGTGTTCTTATATAGTGAGACAACTGTTTATATATGTATTTGTCCAAAAGAGTTTAATACTTTTATCATATATATGAATTTTGAATTTTTTTTTTAAATTTATATAATGAATTATTATTTTTAATTTCTTATAATGAATTATGAAATTTTTAAAAAATTATATGTATGTAATAAATGGATTTCAATGTCTATATTTATATGTTTAGACTAAACATATGTTGTATAAAATTATCTAATTTCTAAGAATATAGAGTTCCAAAACATATTTATATAGAATGATAAATTAAGATTTTTAAAACCTTAAGGTTCTAAATATTCATTTATATATGCTATGTGTGGAGAATGATTATATTGTTCAAAACATACCAAAGTTTGACATTATTTAGTGAAGACAGGAATTATATGCTACAAGTATTATGCAAATTGAAATAAAAAGTAAAGTGTCTCTAGTTATTCCAAAAATACATCTCGTATGATCTACTGAATTAACCAAAGTGCTATGATTCAAAAGATTTCATACATGTATAAATGGTGAAAAATGGATATTTATTATATAATTTTCTCAAGTGTTGAGAATAGCATAAAATCAATAAATGAATATAAAGATTTAAGTTTCATGAATTATAAATAAATGATCAGTGAATTATATTTTAAAATTTTCAAAGGTTAATTGTGTTCTTGCTCACTGAGCTTTCCTCGAATCTCACCCCGTCCACTCACCAGTTCTTGCAAGTGAAGATTGAATGTTTTCAAGAGTATAGTGGATAGTGGCAAGTTGACTCCTCAAGCAATCATTTCTTCCTTGAAGATTACTAAGTTAAAGTAATAGTTGGATATTTGATAATTATTGTATTTAAATAAATGTTTAAAATTCTTAGATGCTCCATGTATGTAAGATGGTATTATTGAATTTGGTGTGATCTAAAGTATTTGATAAGTATTATGTTAATGTATAAATTGAATGGTAAATTAGGATTGTATATGAGAATGAGAATGAATGATGAGAATAGTGTATGGAAAGTATGATTGGGTTGCAGGTTGTGATCTTGGGCTAATGCATTTGTTACTGATATTAAAATGAGTTTCGTTATATGTATCGGTTTTATGGGTTGTTGGTGTCTTTATTGTTACCCATGCCCTAGGACTATCACATCTTCAAAAGTGGGGTGTGACACCAGCGCACCACCAGTGCCGCCTGACCGACCGGCACATCGCTGGCATCCGGCGACGCCTTTCCATCTTCTTTATAAATAGAGCTTCCATTTCAACATTCTGGGGAGATTTGGAGAAGGATTTGATGGTTTTTGAGGCAGAAAATCACCTATATTGCTATTCTTTTTATGCTAATATTATTTTTTAGATACTAAAATCTGTCGTTTCAACTTCTTTTTTACAAATATTATTTTGTTTTGCTAACCTTTTCTGTTTAAGGTTTAACTTCAGGATTCCGAAATCAAAGGTGGAGTTTAGATCTGGAGCTAAGCTCGCCCCGTTCTTCTGAAGATCAAGGAAAGCAAAGGTATAATTCCTTTTTATTCTTTCCATTTCTAAAAATTCTAAATTCGGATATAGAATTCTCTCTATCCTATCTTTCTTTAGGTTTAAAATAGAAAAGATCTAAAATTTATTAATTTAAAAATCAAAATTAAATTAATAATCAAACCAACATTTTTTCGAAACCCCTCATTCTCAAGAAAGAAGAACTGCGTGGGGTTTGATTCTTATTCAATAGGATACATAAACTGCCATTCTATAAGACATTAACTCTAAAATCCTTTTATACACATCTTCCCCTTTTACTTTGATTTATTTGTATTTGTGCTTTATTTCTGATTCTGTATTAATTTAGTTGAGAAATGTGTGATTTTCCTAGTACTCATAAGGGCTAGAGAAAAGATCCTCTTTATTTTATCCGTTTTGGTTTTGTAATAATTAAGTAGGATTTATCTTTGCTTATCTATTTACAATTATCATTTCATTTTATCATCTATAACTATTTCATTCACCATTTTAGTTCAGTCATGCATACACAAAAATTGCCTTTTTAAGAGTTATTTTGCAACTTTTAGCCAAACTAAAGAAAATCATATTTTCTTAATTGTTTAATTACCAAAACCTGATCCCTAAGCCCTCTTTGGTCACTCACAGATTAATGCTCTTTTCCATCGGGATAAATCAAATATTTTTTGGAGTCAATCAATTTGGGTTCCTTTAATTTTTCCAATTAAAATAAGTAAATTAAAATGGTGACTCCACTTTCACAAACAACAAATAGCAAAACTCAATTTTCTAAACTCATAGAAAGTTTCAATCATGGAGTTTCTCTCGAAGAGCATTTTGATTCTCCTCAGCGGATCATACCGGTACTCAGGTGAGGCTTCACAGAATGACACCAGTGTCGCTCAATTTGGCCATCGAAATTGGTCAAAATCGGCTCCAGAAGCTTCGGTCGCTAAAAATGTCTTCTCCCCATGAGTAATGCTGCCGTGTGTCATCGATCTATGGTGCCAACACTTCATATGTAGTTGTCGGATACCCACTTTCATAGTGAAGCACCGCCGGTCAGAGCTCCCCCATTTGGCACCACCCGCCACTCACTCTCTCTCACACTCTCTGCTGTCATTCTGCCTCCTCATTCCAGCTTCCCCCGTTTCTTTTATCTAGCCATCTTCTCCCAAAGAGCATTCAATTCCCCTCAATGGATCGGATCGATGCTCGAGTGAGGCCTCATAGAATGGCACTAGCCTCGCTCAATTTGGCCATCGAAATTGGTCAGAATCAGCTCTAGAAGTTTCGATCGCTGGAAACGTCTTCTCCTCATGAGTAATGCTGCCGTCCGTCATCGATCTATGGCATTGACACTTCATCTATAATTGCTGGACACCCACCTTGACAGTGAAGCACCACCGGCTAAAGCTCCCCCATTTGGCACCACCGCCACTCACTCTCTCTCACACTCTCTACTCTCATTCTGCCTCCTTATTCCAGCTTCCCCATTTCCTTTATCTGGCCATCTGATTGGCTATCTTTTAGCCAATCACATAGCTAGATCTCCCTTTTTTTAAATAATAATAATAATAATAATAATAATAATAATAATAATAATAATAGAACTAATAATAATAATATTATTAACAAAAATAATCTTATTTTTGTTTAATTTGAACTTGAATTTCAATTTGATATTTAGAATTTAATTAACTATTATATCACAAAATATTTATTTAGAATTTAGAAAAATTTTAATATTTATTACAATAATAATTATACTAAACATCATTTGTCTCAATCCAATAAAATGTAAGATAGTATTTAATAAAAACTTTTTCAAATCATAAAAAATTATAAAATTAAATAAAATGAAAATTTCAAATACGCTTTAGTAAAGAAAATAATTAAATAATACATTTTCACACAAAAATAAAATTTTATAAAATAAAAAAAAAATTTTGGCTATTACAAGAGCTCATAAAGTTGCGTTCAAATCTGCTTAGAACTCCAAACCAAGAAAAATTTTAAATTTGGAAATCTAGGGAATATGTTTTTCTCACTCTCATGAGAGGAGAGCGTGGTTCACCCCCATCATTATTTACAAAAACCAAATTAATAGACATTAAGAGGAAGTTATCAGGAGTTGAAATCCATCATCTGTGATTAGGGGTGAGTAAAACCGAACTTAAACTAAAAAATCGAACCTAACCGTTCGGTTCAGTTCGGTTTTTTAAATATCGGTTTTGTTTCAGTTTTTATTTTAACAAACTGAATTAAATTTTAGTTTGGTTTGGTTATAGTAAAAAAATACATACATATATATATATATATATATATACATATATATATATATATATATATATT